>JALPQD010000404.1:1746469-2004417 GCA_023101885.1 Typhlomys cinereus
CACAGGAGCACACAAATTCATCAAATACTACAAGAGACAAAACAACTGATCAACCCAATCACAGTGATAGTAAGACACTTTAATACCCCATTCACACCATTCACAGATCAATGGATCAAAAAAAGTAGAGACACATTGGAGTTAAATGAATCCATAAATTAACGGACCTTACAGATATCTAAAGACCATTTCACTCAAACACTAAAGAATACATATTTTTCTCAGCAGCTCATGGAACATTCTCAAAAATAGACACAAATCAAGCCTCCATAAATAGAGAAAAAATGACATATTTTCCTGCATACTATTTGACCCTTATCGAATAACGGTAGACATCTACAACAAAGTAAACAACAAACACCACACAAATTCATGGAAGCTAAATAACACATTTTTCAATGAAGAATGGATCAAAGAAGAAATAAAATGAAAATTTAAAAAATTCTTGAGGCCAACACAAATGAAGATACAAACTAGGAAAACCTATGGGACATATTGAAAGCAGTCCTAAAAGTAAAGTTTACAGCATTAAATGCCTTCATCGTAACAAAGGAATGATCCTGAATAGATTAAATGAAAGGGTGGAAATCACAACAAATACCAAAGAATCCTAAGGACATACTTAAAAATTTATATTCCTTTTATTGGATAATCTAAAGTAAAAGGATACATTCCTAAACACATATAACTTAACAAAATTGACTCAACTTGAAATAGATACTTTAAAATAATAACAAGTGATAAAATTAAAACAGTGATTACAAATCTTCCAACTAAGGAAAGATCAGGACCAGATGGATTCAGTGCCTACTTCTACCAGACTTTCATAGAAGAACTAAAACTACTGTTTCTCAAACTATTTCATAAAATAGAGAAAGAAGGAATACTCCCAAACTCTTTCTACAAAGCAGAGAGAATGCGAGTGGCCAAACTGCGACGTTACTCCCCTCTGTGTCCATACCACAAGTGAGGGAGATTCTGGAACACTCACATCATCCATTGGACCCTAAATGAACTCCCCCCCTCCAGTGTGTCACGAAGTATTTTATTGAGGATTGTTGCATGTTTATTCATTAGTGAGATTAGCCTATTATTCCCTTTCTTTGATGCGTATTTGTTTGATTTTGGAATCAGAGTAATACTGCAGCTGCTCCCCCAATGGACCATCTCAAAAACCCTTAGGAGTGTATTATAATTAAATCTTACAGGGCAAGAGCGTTCCAAGTAGAGGGAATAGCCACTGCAAAGTCCCAGAGAAGGGCTGGTGAGATCATGCACTGGATAGGATACCTGCTTACAAACCTAGAGACCTACGTTACATCCCCACACGTCCACACGGTGGAAGGAGAGACCTGATTTTTTAATTTTACCATCTGATCTCCACACTTGTGGGACTGTAGTAGTGGAGGTTCAAGGAGGAGGGGATTCTGGGAGCGGAAATAGCAAGGGGTCAGCAGGACATGTGGGATGAGTTCAAAAGAGCAAATGTCTGAGCCTCTACCCCAAATTCAATGGAAGACACTGGAAGATTTGAGCAAAAGAAGCTAATCTGCTTAGTTTGTAAATTACCACTCTGAAGTCCTGCCTTCTGGTCTCCAGGGACCAGTACCACAGGCACCTCACAGCGGCCTTTGGGCTGCCATGGCTTCCCCCATTAGAGTTTCAAATCTTCCATGTGACACTTTCTGGCCTCCCCCATCAAACTGTGATATGCGTGGGTGTCTGCTTTGCTCAACACTGAATCCCTGAGGTCTACCATACTGTACACCGTGGGAGGTAAAATAACAGTCTCTTTTGGAGGGTGCTGAGACTGGACCCCGGAAAGCCACATATGCCAACATGCACTGTCACTATGCTACCCTCTCAGTCCCAGTAATTGCCAGTCTAATAGATAAGCAAGCTAAACCCTCATCAGAGACACCCCCTACTCAAAGACCCCTAGCTGGACACAGACACCTCCAGTTTCCTCTGCATCAGAGGAATGGATGGGGGCCCATGGAGCATTCTCAGGGAGAGGATGTGAAGGCTGACAAGAAATTTAAAATATGTCACTGGTCTTTGATAAGGTTAAATATTAGGTGATTCTTTTGAACATTTGAAATTGATCACACAAAAAAAACTAACGTCTTGGAATGCATGTGACGTGAAAGACAGGAGAGCGTTGTCAGGAATAAAGAGAACAAGCCAGAGAGGGGTAGGCGAGAAAAAGGAGGGGAATACATGAGAACAAAATATATCCACACGTATCTGAAAACCCAATATTTGATTTGTTGAATATTTAATAAAATGTTACAGTTCTGTTCCTATTTTGTATGTAGTGAATAGTCCTGTCTTAGGAAATATTTTCCCATTGTAAAACTCAGGTCGACTCCTCAAAAGAGCAGATTTAAAAGATTCACAGAGTTGTAGAAGTCGTTTCATTATTTACATTTTAACGTAAGATATACTTATCTATCACTCACTAGCTGTTCCGTAGGGGATGGGTTTTCCTAGAAGTCTTGCTTTGACTGTGGGCAAAAGAATTGGCGATTCCTTGTCTCACTCATTCACAGGTTTCTGTCACCTCCTGTCATTCCCTGCCTGAGAGACATGAAGAGCTGTCCAATCGGAAGGGCTGTGGTTGAGGCAAGTCCAATGAAAAGCACAGACAGCGAGGAGGGGGCGGGCTTCCAGCGTCTCTCTGGCCACCATCTTTGAACCTCTGCACCTGATTCTCAAGTGCAGAGCTCCGGGTCTTCAGGCTCGGCGGCCCGCGGACCGCGGCCACGCTGCTGCTTGAGAACCGCGGGGAGGAGCGGGCTGCCCTGGATGCCAGGAGCGGTGAGCGCGGCGTGTCGGAGCGCACGGGGCGGGCAGCCCTGTGTCCCGCGGCACCCCAGGTTCCTCCGGGGATGTGGGGCGGGGGCTGGACCAGCTGAGGCTCTGGGCGTCCCGCAGCTGGCCAGGTGCGTGGGGCTTGGAGCAGCCAAGAGGGGGGCGCGTCCATTCAGTGCCCTTGGGCGCCCTGGCGTCCTGGACCCGCGCGGCCCTGTGCCAGGTGGACAGAGTGGGGCTCACAGCCTCCTGGCGCCTCCTGAGCTCTGACAACTCTTGGGTTTGTCACTGTTTGTCCCAGTGTCTGTTTTCTCTGCATTTCTAAGTTTCTGCAACTGTCAGTCTCTCTTACTCTTATTATGTGTGTGCACAGCATCTTTACATCGTATTTCTTGGTGGCCTTCGGTCACTAGGACATAGGATTGGGGTAACCCACTTCACAGTTCATCCCTGTTTTATGTGTGTGGGTGCGTGTGTTTTACAGGGGATGGCATATAGAGACCCTTGCATACTAGTTCAACTCTCTTGCCTTGACATGACGCACATTTGCCGGATTTTCATTCTTTTTTTTTTTTAAGATATTTTCTTTTTGTAACCTGACCTGGGATGTTATTAAGGCAATCCTCCTGCCTCAGCTTCCCAAGTGCTTGGAGTCATAGGCATGTGCAACCCCTCTCTACTAGTCTCTTTTTCTCCTCATCTCTGCTCATGAGTCCTCATTGACATCACCCTGTGTTGCAGTTAGCCTGCATGGTTGCTGATAAAATATCACTAATAAAAGGTTTAAGAGAATAAGGGGTTTATTATTCTCTTACGATTGTTCAGTTAGAGTTCTCAGTCCAGCTTGACAAGAGAGCATGCAACAAGAACAGGGCTGAGGCAACTGGCCACACCATCTCTAAATAATAGCTGAGAGAAGGATGATCCTTACTTGCCAGACCAGCATGTCTGGCCAAGTGTACACAAGGATGCCAACTTTCTCAACCAGTTCTCTGGATATTATTCCAGGGCCTAGTCCCAGCCACTGTGAGCTGGGCCTTCCCCATAACCTAGACAATGTCCTGCACGTTTGCTCTGGGCTTCTCTCAATCACTAATTCTCTACAAATGTGCCCAGACCTCAAACTCTTAACTGTCAAGTCAATGCCTGTGCCTAACTATGACTTCCTGAAACCATAAATCTAATTGTGGAGATGCCTAGCATGGGAAAGTTCTTTTCCTGGTACCTTCAGAGACCAAGGTAGTGAATGGACTCCTAGAAGCAGCCACATGCAGATGCCTCATTCCACCTTTTCTATTTGTGTCTCTTTATAAATCTCCTTCATTGCTGTGTTAAACAGGGGGATGGTTTCTAGACCTGGGTTCAAATCCTTCCTGCCAAGTCAGACAAGATAGTCCAGGATAGGAATCCCAACAATTCAGAAAAACAGGACAAGAGGAGGCATGGGTTGTTGCATGAGTTCAGCATTAATGGGGCAACTTAGAAAAATACTGTCAAATAAAAAAGAATTCATGGTTATTATTATTTGTTTGAGAGAAAATCTGGCACCCTTGACCATATGTGACCTGCTGGAAGTCAGAGTCAGAAGTCAGTTTTCTTCTCCTTCCTTTTAGGAATTGAACTTCCATCAGCAGACTTGAAATCAACTTACCCGCTGAGTCTTTTCACCATCAGCCAGCAAACAGCTTAATGGTATAATGTGTATATAGTGGGTGTAAGGCCCTGAGTTCTATTCCAAATCCACATTCCTCCCTTGGAACTGCAGAGAAGAAAATCAAACTCTGTGACACAATTTATTTTCTGAGGAAAAGGCAGTGTCGCCTCTGCTGTCTAGCAAGGTAGGACAACAGCAAGACACGAGTAAGAATTTGCTTACTTGGCTCCTTTAAAGTCCCCCATTGATCCCTGTTGAGACCCTGATATCATTCAGGAGGTGGGTATGGTGTGGAGCTTTGCTCACTGTACAGAAAAGGATGTGTAGGCCAGTGGGCAGCACTTAGGATTCTAACAGACAGGGCAGTGGCTTGGGTATACATGACTCCAAAAATTGTGCATGCACCAGTGTCAGAGGGGATGGAAGAAACATCTGTTGCTGAGTGTCTGCAATGTCTGAAGATAGACAGGGGATGAAAGGTTCTGTGAGAGAAAGACAGGGCTAGACGTGAGGGAGAAAGCAAGGGCCTGATGGAGAATCCAGGGGCTGAGGGTTGGAGACCCACAGTGTGATGGAGGAAGTCAGTGCCTGCACGACATTGTCTAGCTGATAGGGAAGGCCCAGCCCATGGTTGGTGGAACTAGACCCTGGAATAAAATACAAAGAGCTGATTGAGAAAGTTGGCATCCTTTTGTCCCCTTGACCAGACATGCTGGACTGGCAAGTAAGGATCGTCCCTCTCTGAATCGTTATGTAGAGATGGTGTGGCCAGTTCCCTTGGCCCTGGTGTTGGTGTGAGCTCTCCTGTCAAGTTGGAGTGAGAACTATAACCAGACAATCATAAGAGAAAATATACTTTTTGTTCCTTTAAGCCATTTGATGCCTCAGAAGTCAGAAATGGCGAGTTTGTGGGCTGGTTACTGAGTTAGGTTGGGGAAGCTTTAATATCTATGTCTAAATCTAAACATACTGTTTCCTCTTCCACCAATATCTGTGCCCCTATGTGAATTATCTGAGTACTTAAATCTAGATGTGTGAGCATCATATCTTGGTTTCTGCTTGGTTACTGGTCCATCTTTGCTCAGTGTCTCTTGGTTTGTTACCATCCCTTATTTTTGAGGATTTTACCTGAATTTGGACTTTGTTGCTGCTAGGATGGGCTGTAATCAGGATTCCCACATCCTTACTTGGTGACTTTTGATTTTGTCCCTGAGCCAATTCCCTAGATGTATTTATATATTTATGTGTGTGTGTGTGTGTGTGTGTGTGTGTGTGTGTGTGTGTGTGTGTGTGTGTTACTGGGGATGGAACCTATCTGCCAACAACATCTTTAACTGTTTTTTTCGAGGTTAGAAAGTATGTTAGCTCAGGCTATTTTAGAACATGGGATGTTTCTGCCTTGCATCTCTTTTAGCTTTGACTAGTAGCCTGTACCTTCAGTTCAGACTTTGTGTCCTTCAGTGAATAAAAGAGCCTGGGGCAATAATTGACAAGGGATCCCAGGCGAGTTACTCTTTTATCTGCCAAGTTTTACCTTTCAGGTAACTACTGCCTAACAGTAGGTTTGGAGGTATGGGGGGGGGGGAGGAAGTGGACAAGCAGTCGTGTGTATCTGTGAGTCTGGTCTCTGCACCCAGAATTACCCCTGTAAGCCCAAGGGAATTTTACATACAAAAAAACAAAGGAACTTGGAGACAGATGTCAAGAGATAGTGAGAAACAGTAGCAGAGACTGACTGAAGGTCTAAGGACCATAGACTGTAGACCTTCTGGGGAGGATCAGATTGGCTCATTTTGCTCCTTTACTTTACCTCCTATGTCAGGGAAGGGAAGAAGCCTCAAGCTGGGACAGATATTCTCTTGTGCTGTATCCTCACTGAGGTGAGGCCTTATAGCAACCCAACGTTGAGTATTTAGGGTTGCTTCTAGTAATTGAGTCACATGGAGCAGAAGGCGAGACTTTTGAGACTTGCAGTGGGTGCAAGTGTGGTAACTGCAACCCTAATCTTCTATGGGACACTTGTATTCCCCTTGTTCTCTCTCCCCAGTGAGTATGTCTCTGCAAATCTTTCCATCCCTTGCCTCCTGCCTCTCAAACCAATTCCAACCTGTGCATTGCTGGATTACATTCATTAGGTACTTTCTCTGTGAGCCTCTCTCTCTCTCTATCTCTGTATGTATATGTGTCTGTCTGCCTGTGTCTGAGTTTCAAACTAGGAATGAACCTAGTGACACTGCCTACTGTGTAAGCATTCTTCCCTATTCTATGTCTCCAAGTCTCTCTCTGTCTCTGCCCCTGTCTGTCTGTCTGTCTTTCTGTCTGTCTGTCTCTCTCTCTCTCTCTCTCTGTATTTCTCTATCTTAAATGTTTTATCTGGAAAAGGTTTCTTTTTAAGCTAATTTGGGTGAATGACATTCTTATTTCCTGGGTCTCCCCAGGCCAGAATTTGCAAACATGTGCCACCACCCTCACTAATCTTTACTCCCCAACCCTTTCTCTGTCTGCAGTAGTATCTCTCCAAAACCCTAAAAACTAGATGTGAAAGTGCCTGATCTGGAAAAGTATTTTTATGCCTGGGCCCACCCCCAGATGAGTGGTTAACACAGGATGCTAACTTTCAGAAGTGTCTGTGTGCAGTGGCTATAACCCTTCTTTTCTTTTCTGCTTTAGATATGTCCTTCATTGCTCTTTAAGTTGGAACAGATAATGGGTCTGAAACCTAAGTACTATACTCACCTACTCAATCAGGCATGGTGGAACAGTTCCGTAATCCCAATAGCTCTGGAGGATGAAGCCGAAGGAAGCATATTTAGTTGAAACGGGGTTAGACTCCCAGTGAGCTCAAGGCCAATCCTGGGCAACTTAGTAACACCCTAAAAAATGCTCCCCAACCCCCCAGAAAAAAATCAAAAGGGTAAATATGATTTTACTTCACTGGATTTATATATTTGTGGGATAATGAGAGAGAGAGAGAGAGAGAGAGAGAGAGAGAGAGAGAGAGAGAGAGAGAGAGAGAGAGAGAGAGGAGAGAGAGAGAGAACATGTATTCATTCCAGGGCTGTTAACTGGAGGTCAGAGGATAATATTCAGAAGTCACTTCTCTCCTTTCACCATGTGAGCTTCTAAGGCTAGAACTCAGTTTTCCAGGTTTGGAACAGGCTGTTCTCATGCTATCAGACTGTCCTCTAAGGAAGAGTTCAGTGGCAGAGAGTGTACCTAGGGGAGGCAGAGCCCCAGATTCCATTCCCAATCACATTTTCCCTGTGGGAATTTACAGAGCCCAATCAGAAGTCTCACTTTTTCTTTTTTTCTGACGAATGGGGTGATGTCACCCTTTTGGCCAGTGAGGTGGGACCACAACAAGAGAAATGAAAACGTTTGCAGATGTTCAACTACTTTAAAACACTCCATCCATCCCTTTTGTAATCAGGAAATCAAGAGAGGGACAATGTGTGCCACTTGATTCGCTGTGCAGAAAGGGATGCCAGGGCCAGTGAGCAGCACTTAGGGTAGCGACTGGCAAGATAGTGGCTGGCCTATCACAGGACTCCAGGGGCTGTGTCTGCACCAGGGTAACAGATAGGGAAGAGGCATCTGAAGTTGTCTCCAAGGATGGGTAAGGGACACCAGGGTGTATGGTAGGAAAAGGTGTGTGAGGCAGGAAATACTGTGCACACAGAGGACTCCTTGTACTGAAGGCTTGGGGCCAGTGTCTAAAGGAGAATGGGACTCCCTGAGAGAGCACAAACTTCCACGGGATGGTGTGAGGGGCTCCAGGGGTCTGAGGGGGAGGGCAACTCCCTACACAAGGAGATGGGAGAGTAAGGGAAAAGTGACTTTATAGTGGGGGGAGTTAGTGGGGTGGTGAGGAGGGGGTGCAGTCTGTAGCAATCTGAAGAATTAAGATTGAAAAAGAAGGGCTCTTACCAAGGAGTATATTAGGATGGGATCGAGGAGTGGAGGACACTTCACAAGAGGGATGGGACTTTGAAAAGATGTCAGTGTGAAGGCATGGGCTAGATTAAGACAGGATGGAAAGAGAGAGAACATTAAGAAGAGTTAGAAAAGAAGAGCAGCCTCTCTCTGGTGTATGCTTAAGTGTCAATTGAGAGTCACAGTCAAGAGTTTCAGAACAATTAGCAGACTTTAATGTGAAATTTTGTCATATACAGAAAATATTCCTTCTTTATAGTGACATTTGAAATTATATTCAAATAAGTAAAAACTAGTTTTTAAGTAATAAATATATATGGCCCTTAAGAGATTGTTTCTTTTCCAAATAGTAACTTTTGGAGTTTTCTTGGTCTTCAATGACAGACTGTTTTGGGGAGATCCAAGTGAAGACACTTTATTCTACCGAAGCCAGAAATGTTGAGTTCTTGGGGTGGCGTCCTAAGCTAGGTTAGGGAAGCAATAATCCTGTATGCATGCCAGAGGACACTGCCACTCCCCTCTGCATTGGCAGTACCATTGTGCAGCTTTACATCTGAGTGTGCAAATCTTGTCATGTGAGCACCATCCTTCCTGACTATACGCCCAGACTATATGCCCTCCACTTCTGGTAAGATCACACCCCATCAGTTGTAAATGATCAGGAACGAAAAGTCTGTGAACTTAACCAGATGTCTCATTGCTTACTTGCAGTCCTTGATGGAGGCCTATTTTCTCTGCTGTAACTTGGTCCCCTCTCTCTTTGTCTCTGGTGTGGCCCTCCTACCCCATCCCTCCTGTTCATAACCCTTGCAACAACTGTATTACAGAGATTTATAGAGATTTATTGTTGAGTGTCTCTAGGTGGGCTGGGTGGATTTGGTACTAGGAGCCACCTATTAGGGAGTACATATGATGCTTAATTTTCTTGGTTTTGAGATACTTCACTCAATATAATTGTTTCTAATGACATCCATTTCCTGGCAAATTCCAGTAATTCATCATTTTTGATGGCTGAGTAGTACTCCATTGTATAGATGTACCACAGTTTCCTTATCCACTCGTCAACTGTTGGACATTTGGGTTGATTCCATGACTTTGCTATTGTAAACAGTGCTGCTATGAACATGGTCGCACTTGTGCTATCGAGGTGGACCTCTGCTTCATGGGGGGTTATTCCCAAAAGTGGAATCACAGGGTCATTTGGCATTTCAATCTTTAATTTCTTTAAGAATCTCCAGATGGCTGGCCAGAGTGGTTGTATGAGCCCACATTCCCACCAGCAATGTAGGAGTGCTCCTCTCTCTCCACATCCTCTCCAGCATTTGTTGTTGTTTGTATTGTGGATTTTTGCCATCCTGACCGGGCTGAGATGATATCTCAAGGAAGGTTTGATTTGCATTTCCCTGATGGCTAAGGAAGTAGAGCATTTTTTCAGATATTTGTTAGACATTTTAATTTCATCCCTGGTAAAGTTTCTTTTAAGTCCCAGGGCCCATTTTTTAATTGGGCCATTGGTTTCCTTGGTGTTTAGTTTTCTACGTTCTTTGTGCACTCTGGACAGTAGAGCTCTATCAGATATGTGGTTAGTGAAGATTTTCTCCCATTCTGTGGGTTGCCTTTGAGCTCGCGTTACAATCTCTTTATCTGAACAGAAGCTCTTTAATTTCACAAGATCCCAACTGTTGAGAGTTGGTAGCAGTGACTGTGCCATTGGATGTCTGTTTAGGAACTGTTGGCCAAGCACAATCAACTAGAGGGAATTCCCTACCCTTTCAATTATGGTTTTTATAGTCTCTGGCCTTAAATCAAGGTCCTTGATTCATTTGGAATTAAGTCTTGTACATGGTGACAAGTAAGGGTCCAGTTTTAATCTTCTACATGTGGAGATCCAGTTTTGCCAGCAGCATTTGTTGAAGACACTGTTCTTTTTCCATTGGATTTTTGGGGCCCTTTGTCATAGACCAAATGGCTATAATTTTTTCGGCTTATATCTGGGTCTTCAACCCTTATCCATTGATTTGTATGTCTATTTTGGAGCCAGTACCAGACTGTTTTTACATCAATGGATTTGTAGTATAGACTAAGGTTTGGTATGGTGATACCTCCAGCAGTGTTTTTGTTACTCAGGATTGTCTTTGCTATCCTGGGTCTTCTGTGCCTCCATATGAATTTTGAGATTGTTTGGTCAACTTCTTTAAAAAATTGCTTTGGGATTTTATTTGGTATAGCATTGAATTTGTATATTGCCTTTGTAGGATGGTCATTTTTACGATGTTGATTCTGCCAATCCAGGAGCATGGGAGGTCTTTCCACCTTCTGATGTCTAATGCTATTTCTTTCTTGAGGGTTTCAAAGTTTTCATTGTAAAGGTCTTTTACCTCCTTGGTTAGGTTTATACCAAGGTATTTCATTTTTTTAGGGGCGATAGGAAATGGGATTGTTTCTCTCAAGGCTTTTTCACTTCTTTCATTCTGGGGATATAGGAAGGCCTCTGATTTTTTACATTTATTTTGTATCCTTCCACCCTGATGAACTTCTCAATTAGTTCCAGGAGCTTCCTGGTGGAGTTTTTGGGATCACTCAGATATAAGATCATGTCATCTGTAAATAGGGATAACTTGACTTCTTCCTTGCCGATTTGAATCCCTTTTATGCCCCTTTCTTGTCTTATGGCTTCAGCTAATACTTCAAGTACAATATTGAATAGAAGTGGTGACAGTAGATAGCCTTGTCTAGTTTCTGATCGAAGCGGGAATGCTTCCAGTTTTTTCCCATTGAGTATAATCCTTGCTCTGGGCTTGTTGTAAATGACTTTTATTATATTGATAAAGGTTCCTTCCATTCCTACTGTCTCTAGCATTTTGATCATAAAAGGCAGTTGGGTCTTGTCAAGAGCTTTTTCTGCATCTATCTAGAGTATCATGTGGTCTTGGACTTTGGACTGGTTTATATGATGAATTACATTTATTGATTTGCGAATGTTGAACCAACCTTGTGTGCTGGGGATAAAGCCTACTTAGTCCCCATGAATGAACTTTTTGATATGTTTTTGAATCCTATTTGCTAAAACTTTGTTGAGAATCTTTGCATCTGTGATCATCAGAGAGATCGGCCTATAGTTTTCTTTTTTAAGTGAATCTTTATTAGTTTTGGGATTAAAATGATATTAGCTTCATAGAAGGAATTTGGTAGTGTTCCCTCCTTTGCTATTTGATGAAATTGTTTAAGAAGTATTGATGATATTAACTCCTTAAATGTCTGGTAGAACTCTGTGCTGAATCCATCTGGTCCAGGACATTTTTTTATGGGAAGGTTTGAGATTACTTCCTTAATTTCCTTATATGTTATAGGACTGTTTAAATAATTCACAGCTTCCGGATTCAATTTAGGTAAGTTGTGTTTACTTAGGAATTCAATCATCTCTTTTGTGTTATCAAATTTCACAGAGTATAAGTTTTTGAAATATGTTATAATTCTCTGGATTTCTTGGGTATCAGTAGTGATAACTCCATGTTCATTTCTAATTTTGTTAATTTGGGTTTTCTCTCTCTTGCTTTTGGTTAATTTAGCTAAGGGTGTATCAATGTTATTGAGTTTTTCAAAGAACCAGCTTTTTGACTGGTTGATTTTCTCAATCATTTTCTTAATCTCGATTTCAGAGATTTCTCCCCTTATTTTGCTAATCTCCTCTCTTCTACTATTTTTTTTAACTTTATATTTTACAACATGGAATATTTTATTTTTTTATTTTTATTATTTTTAACATGGAATATTTTTATACAATACAAACTTATTAGGTAGACCAGTTCCCTCCCTCCTCCTCCCCCCGAATCCCCTTCTCTTCCTCCCCTCCCTCCCCTACTACTTTTGGGGTCAGATTGCTCTAGTTTCTCTAAAGCTTTAAACTGCATTGTTATTTATTTCTGATGTTTCCATTTTTTTGATGTAGGCATTAAGAGCTATGAACTTACCTCTTAGAACAGCTTTCATTGTGTCCCAGAGATTTTGGTAAGTTGTATTTTCATTATCGTTCACTTTCAGGAAATCTTGAATTTTCTTTTTAATTTCTTCCTGAATCTAGTTCTCATTCTGCATCATATTGTTAAGTTTCCAGGAGTTAGTGTATTTTCTGTTGTTTGTTGTGTTGTGGATGTCCAACTTTAGGCCGTGATGTTCTGACAGAACACAGGCTAGAATTTCAACTTTCCTGTATATGTGGAGATTCATTTTGTGGCCCAATATGTGATCTATTTTGGAGAAAATTCTGTGTGCTGCTGAGAAAAATGGGTATTCTTTGGTGTGTGGATGAAAAGTTTGATAGAGATCTGTAAGGTCCATTTCTTTAAGGGTTTGATTAAGTTCCAAAGTATCTCTGTTAAGCTTTTGACCTGTTGATCTATCCCATGTTGAGAGGGCGGTGTTAAAATCCCCAAGAATTATCGTTTGGGGGTTGATTTCTTGCTTTAGATGTTGTAGGATTTTCTTAATGAATGTGGAGGGGCCCGTTTTGGGTGCATAAATGTTCAGTAGTGTGAAGTCTTCCTGGTGAATTGTACCTGTGACTAAAATGTAGTATCCACCTGTGTCTCATATGATTTTTTTTGGTTCGAAGTTCACTTTGTCCGACAGCATAATGACCATCCCTGTCTGTTTCCTGGTTCCACTAGCTTGCAGTATTTTGGACCAGCCTTTCATTTTTAAGATGTGCCTATCTTTTGTGGTAAGATGAGTTTCCTGAAGGCAGCAGATTGATGGGTTGTGATTTTTAATCCAAGTTTGTAATCTGTGTCTCTTAATCGGTGAGTTAATACCATTGACATTTAATGTTATAATGGAAAAATTATTTTTTATTCTTGACATTTTTTATGTTTAGTGAATTTTGTAAGCTTATAATTTTACATTTATGTTTTTGTGGTATTATACTACCCTTCTGTCCTCCTGGATAGTTTTTTTTTCTTCAAGTTTGAGTATCATTTCTAGAATTTTTTGAAGGCCTGGTTTGGTAGACATGTATCCTTTCAAGTTGTCTTTGTGCTAGAAAGCTTTTCTTTCTCCCTTGATCATGACAGATATTTTTGCCAAATATATCTGTCTGGGTTGGCATTTTTGCTCATTTAATACTTGAAGTATGTCTCTCCAAGCTCTTCTTGACTTTACTATTTCCATTGAGAAGTCGTTTGTTATTTTAATGGGTTTGCCTTTAATAGCTACTTGCTTTTTTTCTCTTGAAGCTCTCATCACCTTTTCTTTGTCTTGAACGTGGATTTTTTTGACTATTATTTGCCGTGGTGATTTTCTATTTTGGCCATATCTGTTGGGAGTGCGAAATGCCTCTTGTGTTTGGATGGGCCTCTCATTCTTCAGTTGAGGGAAGTTTTCATTTATGATAATTTGAAAAATTTCCTCAGGTGTGGTATTTTGAGATTCTTGCTCTGGTATTCCATGAAGGCGCATGTTAGGCTTCTTCAGCATGTCCCGCATCTCTTGAATGTTCCTCTCAAGTATCTTTTTGGCTTTAACAACCTCTTCCATTGACCTGGTTAATTCTCCCACTTTGTCTTCAAGATCTGAAATTCTATTTTCTGCCTTGTTAGTTCTGCTGATAAGACTCTCTGTTGAGCTTTGGGTTGAAGATAACTTATCTTTTAGTTCAATTTTTAAACTCTTCCTGAGACTGTTTTAACTGCTCTATGCCTATTTTTGTTTCTTGGACTGTATTTCTCATCTCCTCCAATTGCCTGTTCTGTTCCTGTTCAAAGTGGTTGATGTGGTTGTTTAACTCCTCTTGGATTTCCTCTTTCATAGTATTAATCATGGTAATGATCATACTTTGAAAGTGGTTGTCTTGGGTCTGGCTTTCTTGGCTGTTTTCTGTGAATTTGTTCTGGTTGGAATCCATCCTTAAGGGGTTAATTCTTTCAGTGGGAGATTGGTCTCCTTGGGTTTTGTTTCTCATGGATCTGCACTTTGACTTGGGTATTGTTGTTTTGTCTTCTAGGGCTTTTCAATTTCTGTGTGTTTTTGACTGAACTGATTTAGTTGGTATTACTACACTTGGGCAGTTGTTACTAGTGCTTGCCTTGGGTTTGAGTATGTTTGTCTTTTGTTATTGTTATTTCCTAGTTGAGGCTAGTAGGCTGTTAGTACATTAGTTAAGTCAGGTTAAGTCGACATGGGGTGAATATTAGTATGGTAGTGCACTTTTACGATGTAGTATTTTGGTGATATGTGAGAGTGAATGTTGTACTCCCTGTAGTCGTATGTGTTTTTTGGGGTGGATGTATGGAAAAGTTAATCTACAGTGATTAATATTAGAAAGGAATAGTAAGGTGAAAAAATAAAAAAAAAGAAAAGAAAAAAAGGAGGTTTGCTTATCTTTGGGCTGGATGTGAAGAATCTCTCCCATATGATAGGATGATTGTAGAGGTTTTCAGATGTATGGCCTTAGACCCTTAGAACTTTGCTTGAGTTTTCTTTGGACTCTATTAAATTGTGAGTAGCAGTGTGTCTTCTCTACGCCACTTGCGTGGGTCCCCTATGGGCCAGAAAGGCAGAGGGGCTGATGTTGTTGGCAGAATTCTTCACTGGAGCCTGGGACTTGGCTTAGTGGCCCTCCCAAGCTCCAGGAATGGAGGAATGTGAGCAAGTCCTGTCTAGTTTTTCAGACAGGCGGGTGGGAGGAAGAAAGGGGGTTGAGGTCCCGGGTTTGCAGCCCTGGCTAAAGCCTGGGGCAGCGTGGGGTGTGCCGCTGGGACACGTGGGCTGGGCAGTCTTACTCACCTTTGGATGGCAGCCCGCGCCTACTTCTACTATTGTTTAATTGCCTATGAGTTCTCATTAGAGCATTATAAGGCAGTTTTTGTTTTACCCTCTCTTCTTTCTCTGTATTCGCCTGCATAAGGCATATCTGTTCTTGCTTTCTTTTCACAATGTTTTATATGTTAATAAAGCAGGTTCTACTCTGTTATATCTCACAACCTCATTGTTCTTTGTCACTCCCTCAGCCCTGCTGCACCCTGTTCTCCAATTCCTCCCAAGGACCTTCCCCCATCTTTACCTCTTCCACTTGGCTGCCTGTGGCAGCACAAATCTATCTCCTCCCTTAAGGTCTTCATCCCACCCTTCCCTCCCACCTCCTTTCAAGTTTTCTATCTGTCACAGGAATTCCAAATTAAGTACAGCAATCAGAAGTTTAATAGCAACCTCCGGTGTTGCAGTCCACCTGAATGGTTGCTGATAAATGACCATTAAATGGCTTAAGGGAACAAGGGGTTTATTTTCTTACTCATAGTCTGGTTATGGTCTGTAGTCCAGGTTGATTGAAGAGCATGTACCAACATCAGGCAAAGGAAGCTGGCCACATCATCTCTACATAATGGCTGAGAGAGGGATGATCCTTCCTTGCCAGACCAGTATGTCTGGCCAAGTATTCACAAGGAAGCCATCTCTCACAACCAGTTCTCTGTGTTTTTATTCTTGGGCCTAATTTCACCTACCTGGGCCTTCTCCACCAGCCAGAAAATCTCTTGCAGATTTGTTCTGGGATTAACCCTCTCACTCTTTCTCCAAAAATGTGCCCAGAGCTCAAATCCTCAGTTATCAAGTTGATACCTCTGTCTAACTATGACATCATGTAAGAGAAAAGGTGGTGTTTTTCCTTCTGTGTCTAAGATACCTCACTTGATATTATATTTTCCAATTCTATCTATTTACCAGCTAATTCTATAATTTAATTCTTCATGATGGCTGAATCATATTCCATTGTGTATATGTTCTATGTTTTCACTCCCATTCCTTCATCGATGGGCTTGTATGATGATTCTCGTTTCTTTACTATTGTGAACAGAGCTGCAAAAACAAGAATGTGCAAATTTCTTTGTAGTAAAACGTAGACTTCTTTGAGAATAATCCCAAAAACTGGTATTGCTGGGTCATATGATAGTTCCATTTTAGCTTTACACACACACACATACACACACACTTTGTTTTGACTGTTTTTGTTTATTGTCTATTCAATTGTGTGTGTGTGTGTGTGTGTGTGTGTGTGTGTGTGTGTGTGTGTGTGTTTGTGTCTGTTTGAGTTTTTCCCTTGTAAAGTTTTTGACTCTGCCTTTTGTAAGTATGACCACTGGTTCTTGTACAATATATACGAATTATTGTCTTTTTCACTTTGTTGTGATGTTTTCTTTCTTATTCACTCCTGGGTTTTTTATTTCCTTTTTTGTTTCTTTGCTTGTTTGTTTATGATATTTTCAGACACATGAACATATGTTTAAGTTTGAGCTGACTCTTTTCCTAAATTTTCATTCAATTAGTGGGTAGATATAAACTGAAAGTTGACAGTGACTGTGATTATAGTAAATAAGAATTTCAAAATCCATTGCTTGAGCACAGTATTTACTCTAGTTATTATGGCATACAATGTGCCATATATGACAAAGTGACAAAAAAGCATCAAGTTTGAAGGTAAAATTCCAGAGCTGATGTTTTTTCCTTGTTATGACATGAATGAGAAGAGGAAGTATAACTAAGAAGAGACTATTTTCAAAGAGAGAGAGAAAAGGTCAATGAGATGGCTCAGCAGGTGAAAGAACTTTTGTGCCAACCTAAATCTTGAGTTCAATCCATGTATCCCACATAGTGAAAGAATAGAATATTCTTCGGAATGTTGTCTTTTCACCTCAATGTATCTGTCTGTTGAAGAAATATTTTAGGGCTTGAGAGGTGGCTAAAGAGTTAAACACTCTGCTTCACAAGCAGAAGGATTGATGTTAGTATTTAGATCCCACATTAAAATTGCAGGCAGAGGGCTGGACAGATGGCTCAGGGGTTAAGACTCTGTCTCACAGGCAGAAGGTTTTCAGTTTTGATCCCATGTCTCATGTAAAACGCCAGGTGGAAATGGCAGCGGTCTTCACTTCCGGCCCTGATGGGCAGAGCATGGGAGATCCCAGAGCAAAGAAAGAAGGAGGTAGAAGTAATCCAGGATGATTCCGAGTCACCCTTGGTCCTCCACAGGGACACATAGTGATCTCTTACACACACACACACACACACACACACACACACACACACACACAACACACACACAAACACAAAATAATTAAATTAAATAAAATACTTTTGAAAAAGTCTAATAAAATTTCAGGCAGAAATGGGAGGGAACTACACTTCCAACCCTGGAGGGTGGAGCCTGAGAAACCCCAGACCAAGGCAGTCAGGTTGTAGAGCAATCCAGCATGGTTCTCAATGTCATCACTTTAGTGCCTTTTGGTACACACACACACACACACACACACACACACACACACACACACATTATTTAGATGGTGAAGAAGGATAGGATGAATATGGGAACTCAAGAGTCAGGTGCCAGGATAGGTGAAACTTTAAAAACAATCCACACCTCAAATGTCTCTCAGATTGCAGCAGAATGAAAAGCTACTGTTAATTCAAATAACTGTAACTGTTAATTCAAATAACTTTGCTACCACAGAATCACTCATGGCCTCAAGAGAAAGCTATAGTTATGTTACAGGACATTGCTTGACTAAACCTGACTTGATCTTCAAGTTGGAACATGGACTTGTACCATGTACTACAGCGAAAGACTCAGTGTGTGCCTTTCCAGGTCCCTTTTACTTTTTTATTTTGTGGAAATGGCTCATATACACAGCAAGACTGTGCCCATGTTAAGCCAGTAGTGTACCAACTGAGCTTCGTTCTCACACTTGGATATCTTCTCTATATAGAAAAATGAACTTGGGGAAAAGAAAAATCAAGAAACAATGGTACTTAAAATAACCTTGAAAAGCAATGTTTAAAAAGATATCTGGAGGCCAAAGAAGTGGGTCAGGTGTTAAGTCTCTGCCTGTACTTAAGATCCTGGAAGGTGGAGACTAGGAAAGTAGACTAATCCAGAGTGTTTCCAAAGTCACCCCTGGGCCTCCACAGACACACATAGTACTCCCTTTGACACACACAGACACAAACAGAGACAGAGAAGAAAGAGAGAGAGAAAAAAAGAAGGGAAGGGAAAAGAATGGGAGGAGAGGAAAAGGAAGAAGGAGAGGGAAAGGTAGAAGGGAGGGAAGAAGGGGAGTGGAGAAAAAGGGAAAGAAGGAAGGAAGGAAAGAAGGAAGGAGGGAGGGAGGGAGAGAGGAAGGGAGGGCGGGAGGGCAGGAGGGAGAGAGGAAGGACGAAAGGGAAGGAGAGAGTGAGGGAGGGAGGGAAGGAGGAAAGGAAGGAAGGTAATGAAGGAAACAAAGGAAGGAAGGAATGGAAGAAGTGAGGAAAGGAAGTATGGAAGGGTGTAAGGGAGGAAAGGAAGGAAGGAAGGGAGGAAAGGAAGGAAGGAAGGAAGGAAGGAAGGAAGGAAGGAAGGAAGGAAGGAACGAAGGAAGGAACGAAGGAAGGAACGAAGGAAGGAACGAAGGAACGAAAGAATGAAGGAAGAGCAAGATACTTAACAAAAAGATATCTGGTAATATTTCTAAGTACTTTAAGAGTTCTCTAATTAAAACTGTAAAACACTGATGAAAGTTATCAAGGATGAGTGATTAAATGGCTCAACGGGTAAAAGCCCTTACTGGCAAGCCTGAGACCCTGTTTTTCAAGACAGACTCTTAAACTCTGAGCTATCTTTGCAGCCCTGAGAACCTATTTTTCATGCAGAGAATCTATGTGTTAGAAGAAAAGAACCAACAAATATGGTTTTAAAAAATGAGAAGGCATTGGCACAAAACAACAACACAAACCCACTGAATACAATGGGGAATGCCCGCAAAGAAGATTCACACAATTTCAGCCATCTCTTTTTTAGCAGTATTAACTAAAGTCTGTATTGAGAAAAAAAACTCTTAATTATGGTCCCATAAAACATAATCTACATAATCTTGCAGTTACTTTTTCTGGTGCTGTAGACAATGCTCATCATGACTTAAGAGACAAAGAGTTATATGGCTATGGTTGCAGGGAGGGAGTCCATTATGGTGAGAAACACATAGTTCAAGGCATGGCTAGAGGCAGAAGCAAGAAGCCCCAGTTCAGGTTCTGTGTCTTTCTCCAGTAGAATGTTTCAACTCCAAGTCCTGCTATAACCTCCCAAGCATTAACAACAGCTTAGGATGCAAACATCTGAGCCTGTGAGAGCAACTGATCGAAACCATAGCATTTTGCATTGGCTCCTGGGCTTCCAATATTGCACATACTCATATAAAAGAAAGATTGGGATAAATGTGGTATTACATGTGACCATATGCTTGTGTTCCAAAGAATGGAGAAAGTTCAGGGAGATCCTACATTCATTAGTTCATGTCCAGGTTTCATATATGACATCGTCTAGACAACCAAAACAACTATAAGAAAAACTGAAAATTCTGAATGTGTTTTCATCTTTATTTTCTATTCTACAGTAAAACAACTGTAATGATGGCACACATTATAAGATTATATTATGAAGAAATGTTTACCAAAAACTCATTCAAAGTAGTATTACTGTTCATATATTAATCTGGAAAAGTTGAACTAGCAAATCATTCTGCCTGGGGAAATACGTGTGATGTGATTAAAATGGGGAGAGGATATACCTATGGGCCCATATTTACTGGGCTATTATTTGCAATTAGCAAGACACTGTATCATTCTTTGTGTGACTCATTGCATTCTTTTTCTCATACAGATAAGATGTATTTTTTAATATTATTCAGCCACAGTAAAATATCAGGTCATGGTGATTACTTGCACATTGTTTTCAAGTAAAGAAAATGATTCAGTTATAATAGGTACTGAATTGCATAAGAAAGATTGAAAAATATCCATCACATTATACAATTGCTATATATAGCAAAAGTCATGTTAAAACTTGCACTGGACATTTGTAGTTTTCCAAAGGAAAATCCAATTGCACAATGAAGTTTTTGTCGTGATTCATTTTTGTAAAGTGCTTCTTGTAATTTTGGAAAGGATATAGATCCCAGATATATAAAAGTTGAAATGAATTTTAAAAAGTGTTTGGTCAGTGATGTATTCTATTTTATGAGAATGGTAATTGCCTAAAAAAGTCAAGAAGCGGGCTGGAGAGATGGCTCAGGGGTTAAGACTGTGCCTCACAAGCAGAAAGTCCTGAGTTCAGATCCCAGGTCCCATGTGAAAATACCAGATGGAAATGGCAGCAGTAACCTGCACTTCTGGCCCTGGTGGGCAGAGCCTGGAAAATCCCAGAGTGAAGCAAGAAGGAGATAGAAACAATCCAGGATGATTCTCAAGTCAATACTGGTCATTCACAGGAACACACAGTGTCCTGAGACAAATACGCACACACGATAAATGAATAAAATAAAGGTTAAATATTTTTTTAAAAAGTCAAGATGCTTTCTCTCACTCAGGGTGAATTTAACCAATTTAAATACATCTGTACAGAAATCTTTCACTTAGCCTATATTTCTGTTCAGTGCAGTGAATAGTATACATCACTGCATGCCAAATGTAGCTGGTTGACAAAGTCTTCCTATTTCATGTATGAATGAAATGAGATATAGGATCATTCTATCTGTTATTAATGTAATAGAGAATTGATACAGACAAGAAATGACTAATGAAAATTGCTTTGTGGAAATCTGCTGGTGAATAAAAATAAAGCAATTTTTCTGACATGTTTCAACAGTGATATGATTAATGTTACCAAAAAAGCTTAGAATTAGTACTTCAGTATATACCAGTAAGACTTCTTATGTTCATGAATATGTAAAATACATACAGAAACTATTGGTATTTTTTTATTTTTCTAGTTCTATAAACATAATTTATGGTTGTCCATTCCTATACCCTTTTTCCCTCTCCCTTCCTCCCTTTACCAAACCATCCTTCTCCCGTTCACCCTCCTGTCTGTTTGTGTGGGCCCTAGGGTTCCCTTTGGATTATCTGCACTAGAAGGGGCTCAGGTTTCTGTGGCTGATTACGTGGTCTTTCCTTGGATAGACCACTGATAGGGACGTTCCCTTTCACCTACTTCTAGGGTTCCCACTGCAGGTAGTTGTTTCTCCTGAGTTCCTCACTGATCTATGGGGAACATTGACATATCAGGCAATATGCAAATCTAATAAGTGCAAACCTCACTAGATCTCACTGCTGTCAGTTCCTAGGTGCAGCAACCCTGTCTTGAATGGAATGTCTTTGCTGGCAGTGGACCTCCTCACACTTAGGCTTTTACTATCTTTCCGCCCCTCTTCCACAAGATACCCTGAGCCTTAGTATGGGAAGAGATTTTGTTGGCCTGGTTCCGGTTATACATTTTCAGGCCCAATACTCTGTATTGTGGTTGGTGGTTGTTACCTATTTCCTTTCAACATTATTTTATAAACTTCTGTGAGAAAAAACACACTAGCATGTTTGAATGGCATACTAAGGATTTCAATTTCAATCATTGATGAGGATATTTTTATTGTTTAGATAATCATAAACTGACTGCTCAAGTCGACACTGGCCAGGAATATCACAGAACACATTTGTGGCAAGTTATGATAAACACAAGCAACACATCAATTAAAGAGACTGTTGAAGTAAGATATTTAATGTAGACTCTATTCATATTTTCAAAGTGAAAACAAAGAGTGGGAAGTGGCAAGGGATGTGTTGTCAACACATTAAATAGGTCTAAGCAGAGAGTTCACTTGAAAGTGTGCTGCTGTGGAAGTATGAAGACTTGGGCTGGAGAGATGGCTCAGGGTTAAGACTATGTCTTGCAAGCAGTAGGGCCTGAGTTCAGATCCCAGGTCCCACGTAAAAATGCTAGGTGGGCTCTTCCTTTCACGCCACCTTTGTCAGCCCAACTGCGCCGCCCGCTCCCCGCTCTGCCAGGCCCCCAGTTGAGTCCCCGCCCTGCCCAGGTCGCCCTGTTTCCGGTTTTGGCCTGGGCCACTCCCCAGGCTGCTTTCTCTCTTCTGCCTGCCTGTCCGCCCAACTGGACAGGACTTGCTCTCTTTCCTCCATCCCTGGAGCTTGGGTGGGGCACTAAGCCATGTTCCAGGTCCAGGGTGAAGAATTATGCCATCAACATCAGCCCTTCTGCCTCTATGGCCCACCGGGGAACCACGCACGTGGTCTACAGAAGACACACTGCTACTCAGAATTCAATAGAGTCCAAAGAAAACTCAAGCAAAGTTCTAAGGGTCAAAGGCTATACATCTGTAAACCTCTACAATCATCCTATCACATGGGAGAGATTCTTCACATCCAGCCCAAAGATAAGTAAACTTCCTTTTTTTCACCTTATTGTTTCTTTCTAATATTAATCACTATAGATTAACTTTTCCACAACTCCAGGGATCATACCACTCACCCTCACATATCACCAAGATACTACATGTAAAAGTACACTATCATACTAATATTCACTCCTTGTCTACTTAACCAGACTTAATTCATGTACTAACAACCTAAAAGCCTCAACTAGGAAATAACAATAATAAAAGACAAACATACCCAAACCCAAGGCAAGCACTAGTAATAACTGCTCAAGTGTAGGAATCCCAACTAAATCAGTCAAAACCACACAGAAACTGAAAAGCCCTACAAGACAAAACAACAATGCCCAAGTCAAAGTGCAGATCCATGAGAAACAAAACCCAGGAAGACCAATCTCCCACTGAAAGAATTAACCCCTTAAGGATGGATTCCAACCAGAACAAATTCACAGAAAACAGCCAAGAAAGCCAGACCCAAGACAACCACTTTCAAAGTATGATCATTACCATGATTAATACTATGAAAGAGGAAATCCAAGAGGAGTTAAACAACCACATCAACCACTTTGAACAGGAACACAACAGGCATTTGTAGGAGTTGAGAAAAACAGTTCAAGAAACAAAAATAGGCATAGAGCAGTTAAAACAGACTCAAGCAGAGTTTAAAACTGAACTAAAAGACAAGCTATCTTCAACCCAAAGCTCAACAGAGAGTCTTATCAGCAGAACTAATGAGGCAGAAAATAGAATTTCAGATCTTGAAGACAAAGTGGGAGAATTAACCAGGTCAATGGAAGAGGTTGTTAAAGCCAAAAAGATACTTGAGAGGAACATTCAAGAGATATGGGACACGCTGAAGAAGCCTAACATGCGCATTTACGGAATATCAGAGCAAGAATCTCAAAATACCACACCTGAGGAAATTTTTCAAATTATCATAAATGAAAATTTCCTTAACTGAAGAATGAGAGGACAATCCAAATACAAGAGGCATTTTGCACTCCAAACAGATATGACCAAAATAGAAAATCGCCACGGCAAATAATAGACAAAAAACTCCACGTTCAAGACAAAAAAAAAGGTGCTGAGAGCTTCAAAAGAAAAAAAGCAAGTCACTTTTAAAGGTAAACCTATTAAAATAACAAATAACTACTCAATGGAAACAGTAAAAGCAAGAAGAGCTTGGAGAGACGTACTTCAAGTATTAAATGAGCAAAAATGCCAACCCAGACTGATATACCTGGCAAAAATATCTGTCATGATTAAGGGAGATAGAAAAATTTTCCAGCACAAAGACAACTTGAAGGGATGGATACATGTCTACCAAACCAGGCCTTCAAAAAATGCTAGAAATGATACGCAAACTTGAAGAAAAGAACAAGCGTATCCAAGAGGACAGAAGGGAAGTATAATACCACAAAAATATAAATGTAAACCATAAGCTTACAAAATCCACTAAACATAAAAATGTCCAGAATTAAAAATAATTTCTCCTTTATAACATTAAATGTCAATGGGCTTAACTCATCGATTAAGAGACACAGATCACAAACTTAGATTAAAAATCACAACCCATCAATCTGCTGCCTACAGGAAACTCATCTCACCACAAAAAATAGGCACATCCTAAAAATGAAAGGCTGGTCCAAAATTCTTCAAGCTAATGGAACTAAGAAACAGACAGGGGTTGCCATTATGCTGTCAGAAAACATGGACTTCAAACCCAAAAAATCATAAGAGACACAAGTGGATGGTACAGTTTAGTCACAGGTACAATTCACCAGGAAGACTTCACAATACTAAACATATATGCACCCAATACGGGCCCTCCACATTCATTAAGAAAATCCTACAGCATCTAAAGCAAGAAATCAACCCCCAAACAATAATTCTTGGGGATTTCAACACCGCCCTCTCAACATGGAATAGATCAACAGGTCAAAAGCTAAACAGGGACACTTTGGAACTTAATCAAACCCTTAAAGAAATGGACCTTACAGATCTCTATCCAACTTTTCATCCACGCACCAAAGGATACACATTTTTCTCAGCAGCACATAGAATTTTCTCCAAAATAGATCACATATTGGGCCACAAAAATGAATCTCCACATATACAGGAAAGTGGAAATTCTAGCCTGTGCCCTGTCAGACCACCACGGCCAAAAGTTGGACATCCACAACACAACAAACAACAGAAAATACACTAACTCTTGGAAACTTAACAATATGATGCTGAATGAGAACTGGATTCACGAAGAAATGAAAAGGAAATTCAATATTTCCTGAAAGTGAACGATAATGAAAATACAACTTACCAAAATCTCTGGGACACAATGAAAGCTGTCGTAAGAGGTAAGTTCATAGCTCTTAATGCCTACATCAAAAAAATGGAAACATCAGAAATAAACAACTTAACAATGCAGCCTAAAGCTTTAGAGAAACTAGAGCAATCTGATCCCAAAAGTAGTAGAAGAGAGGAGATTAGCAAAATAAGGGGAGAAATATCTGAAATCAAGATTAAGAAAACAATAGAAAAAATCAACCAGTCAAAAAGCTGGTTCTTTGAAAAAATCAATAAGATTGATACACCCCTAGATAAATTAACCAAAACCAAGAGAGGGAAAACCCAAATTAACAAAATTAGAATTGAACATGGAGTTATCACTACTGATACCCAAGAAATCCGGAGAATTATAACATCATATTTCAAAAACTTATACTCTGTGAAGTTTGACAACACAAAAAGGATGGATGAATTTCTATGTAAACACAACTTACCTAAATTGAATCAGGAAGTTGTGAATTATTTAAATAGTCCTATAACATATAAGGAAATTGAGGAAGTAATCTCGAATCTTCCCACCAAAAAATGTCCTGGACCAGATGGATTCAGCACAGAGTTCTACCAGACATTTAAGGAGTTAATAACACCAATACTCCTTAAAATGTTCCATCAAATAGCAAAGGAAGGAACACTACCAAATTCCTTCTATGAAGCTAATATCGTTTTAATCCCAAAACCTAATAAAGAGTCACTTAAAAAAGAAAACTGTAGGCTGATCTTCCTGATGAACACAGACGCAAAGATTCTCAACCAAGTCTTAACAAATCCAAAAACATATCAAAAAGATCATTCATGGGGACCAAGTAGGCTCCATCCCCGGCACACAAGGGTGGTTCAACATATGCAAATCAATAAATGTAATTCATGTAAGCCAGTCCAAAGTCCAAGACCACATGATACTCTTGATAGATGCAGAAAAAGCTTATGACAAGATCCAACAGCCTTTTATGATCAAAACGCTAGAGACAGTAGGAATGGAAGGAACCTTTATCAATATAATAAAAGCTGTATACAACAAGACCACAGCAAGGATTATGCTTAATGGGGAACAATTAGAAGCATTACCACTTCGTTCAGGAATTAGACAAGGCTGTCCCCTCTCACCACTTCTATTCAATATTGTACTTGAAGTCTTAGCTGAAGCCATAAGACAAGAAATGGACATAAGAGGGATTCAAATCAGCAAGGAAGAAATCAAGCTATCCCTATTTGCAGATGACATGATCTTATACCTGAGTGATCCCAAAAACTCCACCAGGAAGCTCCTGGAACTAATTGAGAAGTTCAGCAGTGTGGCAGAATACAAAATGAACATGCAAAAATCAGAGGCCTTCCTATATGCCCAGAAAGAAAGAAGTGAAAAAGCCTTGAGAGAAACAATCCCATTTACTATAGCCTACTATACCTCTTTGGTATAAACCTAACCAAGGAGGTAAAAGACCTTTACAATGAAAACTTTAAAAAAAAACCCTAAAGAAAGAAATATCAGAAGACACCAGAAGGTGGAAAGACCTCCCATGTTCCTGGATTGGCAGAATCAACATCGTAAAAATGACCATCCTACCAAAGGCAATATACAAATTCAATGCTATACCAATCAAAATCCCAAAGCAATTCTTCAAAGAAGTTGACCAAACAATCTCAAAATTCATATGGAGGCACAAAAGACCCAGGAAAGCAAAGACAATTTGAGTAACAAAAACACTGCTGAAGGTATTACCATACCGAACCTTAGTATATACTACAAATCCATAGTTGTAAAAACAGCCTGGTACTGGCTCCAAAATAGACACACAGATCAATGGATAAGGATTTAAACCCAGATATAAGCCCACAAAGTTACAGCCATTTGGTCTTTGACAAAGGGGTCCAAAGAATCCAATGGAAAAAGAACAGCATCTTCAACAAATGGTGCTGGCAAAACTGGATCTCCACATGCAGAAGATTAAATCTGGAACCGTACTTGTCACCATGTACAAGACTTAATTCCAAATGGATCAAGGACCTTGATATAAGACCAGAGACTATAAAAACCATAGTTGAATGGATAGGGAACTCCCTCGAGCTGATTGGGCTAGGCCAACATTTCCTAAACAGACATCCAATGGCACAGTCACTGCTACCAACTCTCAACAGTTGGGATCTTGTGAAATTAAAGAGCTTCTGTTCAGATAAAGAGATTGTAACATGAGCTCAAAGGCAACCCACAGAATGGGAGAAAATCTTCACTAACCACATATCTGATAGAGCTCTGCTGTCCAGAGTGCACAAAGAACTTAGAAACCTAAACACCAAGGAAACCAATGGCCCAATTAAAAAATGGGCCCTGGAACTTAAAAGAAATTTTACCAGGGATAAAATTAAAATGTCTAACAAATATCTTAAAAAATCCTCCACTTCTTTAGCCATCAGGGAAATGCAAATCAAAACTTCCCTGAGACATCATCTCACCCCGGTCAGGATGGCAAAAATCCACAATACAAACAACAACAAATGCTGGAGAGGATGTGGAGAGAGGGGAACTCTCCTACATTGCTGGTGGGAATACAGGCTCATACAGCCACTCTGGTGAGCCGTCTGGAGATTCTTAAAGAAATTAAAGATTGAAATGCCATATGACCCTACTATTCCACTTCTGGGAATAACCCCACATACAGCAAAAATTCACCTACGAAAACCTATGGGACACATTGAACACAGTCCTAAAAGAAAAGTTTACAGCATTAAATGCATACATCGTAACAAGGGAATGATCCTGAATAGATTAAATGAAAGGGGGGAGATCACAAAAAATATCAGAGAATCATAAGTATATACTTAAAAATTTTATATTCCTTAATATTGGATAATCTAAAGTAATAGGATACATTCCTAAACACATATAACTGGCTGGATGGCAGGAGGAGCTGGTCCCTTGGGCTGCCTGGGGTTCTGGGGGTGTGCGGGGGCGGAGCTTACCTAGGTCTCAGGGAGGCCAGGCTGGACCGCATGCGCATCCTGGGGGGCATAGTGGGGGAAGGAAGGATGGGGCGTTGGCAGGGAGTGCTATTTAACCTGGGGAGTAGTAAAAGTTTTTACTTACTTCTAAACTTTAACTGCTATCACAAATTTAGTATCAATCACTATGTAAGCCAAAAGATGCACTATTTGGGGCTGGAGAGATGGCTCAGGGGTTAAGACTGTTTCAAAAGCAGAAGGTCCTGAGTCTGGATCCCAGATCACATGTGAAAAACACTAAGCAGATAGGCCCGAACTTCCAGCCCTGGTGGGCAGAGTTTGGGAAAACCCAGTGCAAAGCAAAAAGGTGGAAGAAGCAATCCAGGATGATATCTGAAGTCATTCTTAGTTCTCCACAAGAATACACAGCACCCTCTGATAAAAACACACACACATTGTAAAATAAATAAAGTTAAAAAATATTAAATGCATTTTTTCTAAGGTGAACTTAGGTGCAATCATTTCTGTATTCTAATTGAATCCTTGTATGTTTGAATTGATGGCTATATGGTGTCTCTCCAGAAAAAGCATCACGCATTTGGCATAGGTGGTAATGATCATGAAAGTACACAAGATGGGTTTGCTTGGAGTGGTTGCATCATCCCTGATTGGGATAAGGCATGCACAGAGCCTGAGCTATCTATCTAGAGAAAAGGAACTAAGTTATCCACTATTGCTGCTATTGATCTGGGTGAATCTGGAAAAAAATAGCTACCTAATAAATGTGACGCCATAAACCATCTTGGGGAGGAAGAAGTTCACCACTTTGAGATAAAAAGAAAGTGAACTCAGAATATGTCAGTCTGTTGGTGGCTGTTTGCATTGTTTTTGAGGCAATTGATGCTTCAAGCACTGTTTTTCATTCTGGGCTAATGATCCCACCCACCCATTTGCCGCTTTGTCTGTCTACCCCATTCTCCCCATGAGGAGAATGCATCAGGGCACAGTGAGTGGCAAGTGGAGCAAAGCCTTTGCCAACATCAGTGAATTTCTGATTCACTAGCCACTAACTTCTCAAGGGTGAGATTGCAGGTGTATACCATGGAGTCACTTCTCCCTCCCACCACCAATGGTGATTTCAGTGAGCAACCAACAGTTAAAACAGTGAAATTCAGAGTTCTGCATGCAGCAGCTGTACATGACACCTGAGTACTATGTGGCTTTTACCATTGCAGATCTGAATTACACGTGCTGGAAAACAGCTTTGCCTAGCAAAAACCAAAGACAGTGAGTTTGGCTGGTAATCCTGCCTGTGTCATCTAGTATCAGAGTTCCATCTCCAGAGTTCTTACAATGGAAGAAAAAACTGACTGGGTAAATTTGCTATCAGAAGTAAATTGACAAATTTGTTTCTCCTCTCCCCCTGGCTCCTAAATAAAATAAAAAAGAATAAATTCAAGACATCTTGTATGTCTATATTGTCTATATTGCTGAAAGAAAAATATATTTATATTTGACATTGCATCTTAATAACACTTGAAATTCATAAAATGATGATGCAAGTACAATATACATGTATCCAAGGGAACGGAAATCATTGGCACACATATGGGGTACCTGTTTTAAAATTTCTCCTCTAATGAGGAATAAAAATAGATATACTTTTGATCTTTGATATGGTTGTAAAAACAATGAATATTTTTTTAAATATATGCAAAAGAGCAAACACTCAGACACACAAATTTGCAATTCTTGGAATATATGTAGTGTGAAAGGTAGAGAAACACTGTCACAGGTATAAAGAGAACTAGCTGGAGAGGTTAGGGGAGAATAAGGAGGGAATTAATGAGAACAAAATACTTTGGCACATGCCTGAAAATTACTTTATACTTAAATACAATGTTGCAGTTCTGTTCACATTTTGTGTGCATTAAAGATTCCTGCCTTAGGAATTGTAGAACTCAGTTGTCTCCTTAGAAAAGAGAAGATTTGTGAAGATTTGCAGAAGATTTTTGAAAATTGTTTGATTTTTTTTGTGCATAATCCACTAGTTGATACAGCCTCATGAAAATGTTAAATTAAACTGTTTGGTATGGGCTAGGCATACCAAATTCGAATTCTACTTTAAAATAACTGTAGGCAAGAAATGGCCAAAGCTACGAGAGAAAGGGGCCATCATCAAATGCCTAGGTTGCAACAGGAGAGTGATAGACATTCACACCAGGGAGGTAATATCAATAATAGACATCCAGATACACAAACTTACAGGCTAGTGAGAACTGTTAAGGATTCATAAAACTTGTAGCCATTGTTCATGTAGGAAGTATGAAGTTCAGGAAACAGAGTCTGCTGTACTTGCTAGGTATTATCACACATCTATGTATAAGTTGACATCCTCCAGTGCCCTCAGAAATACCTTGCCCTGGTCAGGGACCAGAAATCTGACCTTTAATGCTCAAAAAGTGTGGTACTCAATGAAAGTGATATTTTCTTGTGGCCACCTTGTGGCAACTTTCAACCTACTAATCTTTTCTGCCCAGGGCAGAATTTGGCAGTCACTCACCATGATCACTACTGCCTAGCCTTGTAGGGCCATAAGAGAACTCAACTGCCAAGGGCAAGTGGGTCCGACATAGTCCTTGCACAAAGTGAAGAGGCTGAAACTTTCAAAGGGAAGAAGCAAGTCAGTGCTGATGGCATCCAGGAATGAATGTCAACTGGTGCCCCATGGTCTGTGGAGGACCGAGAATGAGACCTAAAGTCACAGATGGTTCCTGGAACCTGTGCTACTCTAATGGTGCATGGCTGTTTGGTTTTGGAACAATATCCCAAGACTGTCCTCTATCAGATATGTTACTTCTGGCCAGTTCTTCCTTGGGTATCCATTGCTGTGGAAAGCTTACCACCGTTTCATGAGCATCACTGAACATAGGAGAGTTCATGAGATGATGCCAAACAAGGTCACACACTCAGTTCATCCTCATTGCAATGCTCATTGCTGGTGTGGAGGCTGCATGGCTGCCTTCTCAGAATGCAATTGGGAAATCAGGCGTGTCAGTGATATCAAAGCCAGAGTAATCATTCCCATTGTTGATTGCCCTCCCACTAAATAACTGATGACAGACAGTCTGGTTGCCCTGTCACTTCACTGCATGCAGTCACTGCAGCCTACACAATAGGCATGGCCAGTGGTAAGAAGGGGATTAAGTGAACTTGCTTATACTTTTTTTGGACAAGCACTATTTTCCCATGTTATTGAAACTGTCATAACACTGAGGCATGAAAAGTTCTACAGAGTAGTCTTGAAAGTAATGGTGTGCATTGTCAACATCATGTGACCCAAAATTATCTATGCAAGAGTCTATGGTAATGCCCATGAGGAATTCATTGACTGGATTAATGAAGATGGGAAGAGCAATCATGAAAGTGGCACCATGTTGTGATTCTGTGGTCATTAAAGAGGAGGGAAGGGATTAAGCAGTAGGTACTCATCTCCCTCTTCTTCCTAACTGCCAATACAGGATGACTAGTTGTCCACTTGCTATGGTCTTAAAGTCGAATACTTCTGAAATGCACATGCAATGATTCCATTTGATATTAACATTGAATTAAAAGGTTTTGACATGTTCTCAAATTCCACTTTTGTAAAAACCCACATCTTTTTCCTTATGTGCAAATGATGTTTCAGTAAGGGACTGAATGAAGCTAATTGTCAAGTCTCTAGACCCTACTTTTCCTCAGGAATTATTCACATTCAGCCATGTGAAGTGTGTTACTTGCTCAACCTTTTTTTTGTGCTTAATTTCTGATGTCAGGCAGATTCAGGTTCATTAACGAACTTGTGACACTCTTTACATTTTTATCATTTTGAGCCAATGTGTATTTACGTGTTATGTAAAAATGTGCTTCAATTAGAATGGCTTACTTCTCCCTCCCCTCAAGGACATCCCCCATGCTGCTTATACTACCCTTCAAGCATTGATTCTTACTGAATTTGTAGTAAAAACACCCACATAGGCCATGACTGAAAGCACATTTTACTATACCTTGTTATACCATTTGCTATGGAGTGCCTCGTCTGTATGGGGTTCTATTGCATTGGGAGGCCTGGGTTCTATTTCAAAAGTTGGGGTTCCCTAACGTTTATGTGTTTTCAAATGTGAACAAAAGATCTCTATTTTACTTACCTTTATATACTCTGATGGTATTGTTGGCTTTAGAAGGCTTCAAATCTTTTCTACAACATCAAATTCGTTTATGATTTTACACAGAGTAACATAGTAAAAAGTTAAACTTGTTACAGATGTGTGTGACACATTAAATTTCCAATGATGTTTTATAAATCCTATATTATGAAAGCAATTCATTATAGTTATGGCCCAATTTGTATTCTTGAATACACAGTGAGGACTATTGTAAGCTTCCATATATTTTTTTACATTCTAGATAGTCTCATCAGTTTTTCTCACACTAATGCATGACTTAAAGATGAAAAGGTTTACAATTGTTTACATGTGCAGGCCTTTTTCTGTAGCAATATTGGATACTCAGTGATTTGTAAATTACAAGTGAAAGCATTTTGATAGTAATCATTTACGAATCCTTTTATCTACAAGACTTTCTTCCTGTATAGTACAAAAGATTCACTCATACTGTATCCTCAATTGGCTTTTCCCCTCTATACATTCACTGATTCCATGTCATTTTTTTTGAAGCCCTATGGGTTTACTACTCAAAGTTTAATGGGCAGCACTGCCTGCCTTCAGTAGAAAATGTATCATTCTTTATTTTTCTTGTAGGGTTTGTTGTTGAGTCTCTGAGAAGTTTTTCTTAAAATAAATATATTTGTAGTGCTTCTCACATGTATAACTTCTCTGATGAGTATGGAACTGTAATATGTAAAAAAAAGTGCTTACTACATTCTGTATGTTTCTATGACTTCTCACCAGTATCACATTTAATGCTTCCTGAGAAGATGTGAAGATACGACCCTGAGGCAAAAAATGTTCTCACATACTGTACATTCATAAGGCTTTTCACCTGTATGAGTTTTCTAGTGAACACAGAGATGTGATCTATGAAAGAAAGCTTTATCACATTCTGTATATTAATAGAATTTTTCATCTGTCGGAATTCTTTGATGCTGAGGGAGATTTGGAGTACGGCAATAGGCTTTCCCACATTTGGCACATTTATAGGTCTCTTACAAGTGTCCTTCTCAGATGTTCAGTCTGGCATAGCTTGTGGGAGGAAACATTTACACTGAGAACGTACACAGGACTTGTCACCTCTTTGACTTCTGTGATATGCAGTGAATGATGTGCTGCAAGAGAATGCTTTTCCACAGTCACCGTATTCATAATGCAGGTTTTCATTTGTATGAGTTCCTTCTTGATTAGTCAGGTGCATTTTGGGGAAGCAAACTTTCCACATTCTCTACATTCATATAGTTCCTCATCTGAATGAAGTCTCTGATGTGCAGTGAGTGTTTGCTTATGGGAGAAAGCTTTTCCATATTGTGTACATTCATATGGTTTCTCACCTGTATGAGTTCTTCAATGTACAGTGAGGTGTGACTTTCTAGAGAAAGCTTTCCCACATTCGGTACATTCATATGGCTTCTGACCTGTATGAGATCTCTGATGGATAGTAAGTGATTACTTATCAGAGAAAGCTTTTCCACATTCCATACAATCATATGGCTTATCACCTGTATGAGATCTCTGATGTACAGTGAGATGTGTTTTGATAGAGAAGATTTACCACATTCTGCACATTCATATGTTTCTCACCTGTGTGAGATCTCTGATGTACAGTGAGTGCAGGCTTATCAGAGAAAGTTTTTCCAAGTTCAATACATTCATATGACTCCTCACCTGTATGAGTTCTCTGGTGTACAGTGTGTGCTTGCTTATGGGAGAAACATTTCCCACATTCTGTACACTCACATGGCTTCTCACCTGTATGATTTTTCTGATGCTGAGTGAGTCCTGACTTCTGTGAGAAAGCTTTTCCACATTCTGCACATTCATAGGACTTTTGAGGTTTATGAATTCTGAGATGTTTGCTGAGATACGACTTGCATAAGGAAGTTTATATTCATTCAAAATTCCTCCCATCTCTGTAAGTTTTCTGAGGTTCAGTAAACACATGCATTGCTTAGATGAGTGAGATGTCTCATTTTTGGTTTGTCTTGGATTCTGGTAAAATGTGTTGACATGTGCTATAGCATCACAGGATATTGATTCTTGGTGGACTTTATGCTTTGTCTTCAGTTCTGCCTGGTAAAAAAGAAGAATTTGATATATTTTATTTACTCTTGTCGCTTTTTCACAGTATATTGCAGCAATTCTTTGAAGACTTTTTAAATGAAATATTTCTCAAGATCGGATTTCTTATTTATTGCTGATTAGAATAATCTGGTGTCAAATAAACCCCATGACTTTTTTCAGTCTTCATCTTCCTATCATAGGGAAGAATACTGTGCTTTTTATGGGTGCTTGGAATACAAAGTCAAGTCTTCATCTTTTTCTTAATATTTTATTTATTTATTTTATGTGTGTGTGTGTGTGTGTTTGTATATGTATCAGAGAGTATGACTTCAGGAATCATCTTGGATTGCTTCTACCTCCTTACTTTGCCCTGGGATTTCCCTGGCACTGTCCACTAGGGCCAGAAATGCAGGACACAACCATTTCCATCTAGCATTTTTACGTCGGACCTGGGATCTGAACTCAGGCCCTACTGCTTGCAAGACATAGTCTTAACCCTGAGCCATCTCTCCAGCCCAAGTCTTCATACTTTCACAGCAGCACACTTGCACATGAACTATCTGCTTAGACCCACTTAATGTGTTGACAACACATCCCTTGCCACTTCCCACTCTTTGTTTTCACTTTGAAAATATGAATAGAGTCTACATTAAATATCTTACTTACTTCAACAGTTTCTTTAGTTGATGTGTTGCTTGTGTTTAACATAACTTGCCACAAATGTGTTTTGTGATATTCCTGGCCAGTGTCGACTTGAGCAGTCAGTTTATGATTATCTAAACAATAAAAATATCCTCATCAATGATTCAAATTGAAGTTCTTATTATGCCATTCAAACATGTTAGTGTGTTTTTTTTCTCACAGAAGTTTATAAAATAATGTTGAAAGGAAATAGATATCAACCACCAACCTGAGTGCTGAGTATTGGGGACCTGAAAATGTATAACTGGAACTAGGCCAACAAAATCTCTTCCCATACTAAGGCTCAGGGGATCTTGTGAAAGAGGGGTGGAAAGATAGTAAGAGCCTAAGGGTGGAGATGTCCACTGCCAGCGAAGACATTCCACTCAAGACAGTATTGCTGCACCCAGGAACTTACAGCAATGAGATCTAGTGAGGTTTACATTTAAAGATTTGTACATTGGCTGATATGTCAACGTTCCCCATAGATCAGTGAGGAACTCAGGAGAAACAACTACCTGCAGTGGGAACCCTAGAGATAGGTGAAAGGGAACGTCCCTATCAGTGGTCTACCCAAGGAAAGGCCACTTAATCTGCCACAGAAACCTGAGCCCCTTCTAGAGCAGACAACACAAAGGGAACCCTAGGGCTCACACAAACAGACAGGGCGGTGAACGGGAGAAGAATGGTTTGGTAAAGGGAGGAAGGGAGAGAGAAAAAGGGTATAGGATGGGACAACCATACATTATGTTTATAAAACTGGAAAAATAAAAAAATACCAATAGTTTGTGTATGTATTTTGCATATTCATGAACATAATAAGTCTTATGAGTATATACTAATTCTAAGCTTTTTTAGTAACTTTTATCATAGCACTGTTGAAACATGTGAGAAAAATTGATTTATTTTTATTCACCAGCAGGTTTCCATGAAGTAATTTTCATTAGTCATTTCTTGTCTGTATCAATTCTCTATTACATTAATGACATATAGAATGATCCTATATTTCATTTCATTCATACATGAAATAAGAAGGCTTTGTCAACCAGCTACATTTGGCATGCAGGCATGTATACAATTCGCTGCACTAAACAGAAATATAAGGTAAGGGAAAGATTTCTGTACAGGTATATTTAAATCGGCTAACTTCACCCTGAGTGAGAGAATGCTTCTTGACTTTTTAAAAAATATTTAACCTTTATTTTATACATTTATTGTGTGTGTGTGTGTGTGTGTGTGTGTGTGTGTGTGTGTGTGTGTGTGTGTGTTTGTCTCAGGACACTGTGTGTTCCTGTGGATGACCAGTATTGACTTGCCATCCTGGATTGTTTCTACCTCCTTCTTGCTTCACTCTGGGATTTTCCAGGCTCTGCCTACCAGGGCCAGAAGTGCAGGTTACTGCCATTTCCATCTGGTATTTTCACATGGGACCTGGGATCTGAACTCAAGACTTTCTGGTTGTGAGGCACAGTCTTAATCCCTGAGCCATCTCTCCAGCCTGCTTCTTGACATTTTTAGGCAATTACCATTCTCATAAAATAGAATACATCACTGACCAAACACTTTTTTAAATTCATTTCATCTTTTCTATATCTTGGACCTATATCCTTTCGAAAATTACAAGAAACACTTTACAAAAATGAATAACTACAAAAACTTCATTGTGCAATTGGATTTTCCTTTGCAAAACTACAAATGTCCAGTGCAAGTTTTAACATGACTTTTGCTATATATAGCAATTGTATAATTGATGGATATTTTTCAGTCTTTCTTATGCAATTCATTACCTATTATAACTGAAACATTTTCTTAACTTGAAAACAATGTGCAAGTAACCACCATTACCTGATATGTTACTATTGCTGAATAATATTAAAATATAAATCTTATCTGTATGAGACAAAGAATGCAATGATTCGCACAAAGGATGATACAGTGTCTTGCTAATTGCAAATAATAGCCCAGTAAATATGGGCCCATAGGTATATCCTCTCTCTAATCACATCACATGTATTTCCCCAGGCAGAATGATTTGCTAGTTCAACTTTTCCAGATTAATATATGTACAGTAATACTACTTTGAATGAGTTTCTGGTAGACATTTCTTCATAATCTAATCTTATAATGTGTGCCACCATTACAGTTGTTTTACTGTGGAATAGAAAACAAAGATGAAAACATATTCAGAATTTTCAGTGTTTCTTATAGTTATTTTGGTTGTCTAAATGATGTCATATATGAAACATAGACTTGAACTAATGAATGTAGGATCTCCCTGAACTTTCCCCATTCTTTGGAAGACAGGCATATGGTCACATGTAATACCACATTTATCCACAATCTTTCTTTTATGAGTATGTGCAGTATTAGAAGGCCAGGAGCCTATGCAAAATGCTATGGTTTTGATCAGTTGCTCTCACAGGCTCAGATGTTTGCATCCTAAGCTGTTGTTAATGTTTGGGAAGTTTAAAGCAGGATTGGGAGTTGGAACATTCCACTGGAGAAAGACACAGAACCTGAACTGGGGCTTCTTGCTTCTGCATCTAGTCATGCCTTGTACTATGTGTTTCTCACCATAATGGACTCCCTCTCTGCAACCATACCCATATAACTCTTTGTCTATTAAGTCATATATGAGCATTGTTTACAGCAACAGAAAAAGTAACTGCAAGATTGTGTAGATTATGTTTTATGGGACCATAATTAACAGTCTTTTTCTCAATACAGACTTTCCTTAATACTGCTGAAAAAGAGATGGCTGAAATTGTGGGAATCTTCTTTGCGTGCATTCCTCATACTATTCAGTGGGTCTGTGTTGTTGTTTTGTTCCAATGCCTTCTCATTTTTTAAAACCATATTTGTTGGTTCTCTTCTTCTACCATGTAAATTCCCTGCATGAAAAATAGGTTCTCAGGGCTGCAAAGATGGCACAGAGGTTAAAAGTCTGCCTTGAAAAACAGGGTCTCAGGCTTGCCAGTGAGGGCTTTTACCCGTTGAGCCATTTAATCACTCATCCTCGATAACTTTCATCAGTGTTTTACAGTTTTAATAAGAGAACTCTTAAAGTACTTAGAAATATTACCAAATATCTTAATCTTTGAATATCTTTCTCTCCCTTACCTTCCATTCATTCCTTCCTTCCCTGTCCATTCCTTCTTCCTTCCTCCATTCCTTTCTTCCTTCCCTTCCTTCCTTCCTTTCTTCCTCTTCCCTTACTTCCTTCCTTCCTTTCCTCCCTCCCTTCCTCCTTCCTCACGTTCGTCCTTCTTTCCTTCCTCCCGCTTCCTTCCTTCCTTCCTTTCTCCCTTCACCCTTCCTTTCTCCTCCACCCTTCCTTTCTTCCTTTCCTCCTTCCCTCCCTCCCTCCTTCCCTCCCTCCCGTGCTCCCTCCTTCCCTCCTTCCTTCCTTCATTCCTTTCCTTTTTCTCCTCTCCCCTTCTTCCCTCCCTTCTACCTTTCCCTCTCCTTCTTCCTTTCCCTCACCTCCCATCCCTTTCCCTTCCCTTCTTTTTTTCTCTCTCTCTTTCTTCTCTGTCTCTGTTTGTGTCTGTGTGTGTCAAAGGGAGTACTATGTGTGTCTGTGGAGGCCCAGGGGTGACTTTGGAAACACTCTGGATTAGTCTACTTTCCCAGTCTCCACCTTCCAGGATCTTAAGTACAGGCAGAGACCTAACACCTGAACCATCTCTTCGACCTCCAGATATCTTTTTAAACATTGCTTTTCGAGGGTATTTTAAGTACCATTGTGTTTCTTGATTTTTCTTTTCCCTAAGTTCATTTTTCTATGTATAGAAGATACCCAAGGGTGAGAATGAAGCTCAGTTGGTACAGTACTGGCTTAACAAGGGTATAGTCTTGCTGTGTATATGAGCCATTTCCACAAAATTAAAAAATAAAAGGGACCTGGGAGGGCACACACAGAGTCTTCTGCTGTAGTACATGGTACAAGTTCATGTTCCAATTGAAGATCAAGTCAGGTTTGGTCATGCAATGTCCTGTAATATAACTGTAGCTTTCTCTTGAGGCCATGAGTGATTCTGTGGTAGCAAAGTTATTTGAATTAACAGTTACAGTGTGCATTTAGCTTTTCATTCTGCTGCAATCTGAGAGAAATTTGAGGTGTGGATTGTTTTTAAAGTTTCAGCTATCCTGGCACATGAACCTTGGCTACCCACATTCTTCCTATCCTTCTTGACCATCTAAATAACTTGTGTGTGTGTGTGTGTGTGTGTGTGTGTGTGTGTACCAAAAGGCACTAAAGTGATGACATAGAGAAACATTGTGGATTGCTCTACCACCTGACTGCCTTGGTGTGGTTTTGTCAGGCTCCACTCTCCAGGGTTGGAAGTGTAAGTCCCTCCCATTTCTGCCTGAAATTTTATTAGACTTTTTAAAAAGTATTTTATTTAATTTAATTATTTTGTGTGTGTTTGTGTGTGTGTGTGTATGTGTGTGTGTGTGTATCAGAGAGCACTATGTGTCCCTGTGGAGGACCAAGGGTGACTCGGAATCATCCTGGATTACTTCTACCTCCTTCTTTCTTTGCTCTGGGATCTCCCATGCTCTGCCCATCAGGGCTGGAAGTGCAGACCACTGCCATTTCCACCTGGCGTTTTTACATGAGACCTGGGATCAAAACTGAAGACCTTCTGCCTGTGAGACAGAGTCTTAACCCCTGAGCCATCTGTCCAACCTTCTGCCTGCAATTTTAATGTGGGATCTAAATACTAACTTCAATCCTTCTACTTGTGAGGCAGAGTGTTTAACCCTTTATCCACCTCTACAGCCATAAAATATTTTCTTCAGCACAGAGATACATTGAGGTGAGAAGACAACATTCAGAAGAATATTCTCTTCTTTCACCATGTGGGATACATGGATTGAACTCAAGATTGAGGTTGGCACACAAGTTCTTTCACCTGCTGAGCCATCTCATTGACCTTTTCTCTCTCTCTTCGAAAATAGTCTCTTCTTAGTTATACTTCCTCTTCTCATTCATGTCAAAACAAGGAGAAAACATCAGCTCTGGAATTTTACCTTGAAACTTGATGCTTTTTTGTCACTTTGTCATATATGCCACTTTGTATGCCATAATAACTAGAGTAAATACTGTGTTCGGGCAATGGATTTTGAAATTCTTATTTACTATAATCACAGCCACTGTCAACTTTCAGTTTACATCTACCGACTAATCAAATGACAAATTAGGAAAAGAGTCAGCTCAAACTTAAATAAAAATGAGTAATTCCTTAATAGTGAGTTCACTTTATGCCTAAAATAAAGCCCCATGTATTTTTTTCCTATCCAGCCAGTAAACATCCTTATGGTTCTTAAATCATCATGATACATAACGTCTTTGCATCATTTTGTTGACACTGGAAACAAGTTCTTCCAAAGGAGAGCCCCTTGTGTGAATGCTATAACAATATCCATATGGTTATCACAGAGCAAATATTAGAAGAATATACCAATCAAGGGCTAATAAAAAACTGACAAAAATGTTTGGTAAATAGGTATCTGAGAGTTTAAGTAAATCAATAAAGAAAACTCTATCTGGGTGTGGTGGGGCATACATAATCAGTTAACTAGAGGTAGAAACAGGAAGATCAGGAGTTCAAGACCCCGTCCACGACAGCCTTGAATACATAACTAGCTTTAAATGACAAAATTAAATGATTAAGAAGGTCTAAAAGGGATGTTTGAAATCTAAGAAAACATTCCTCATCAATACCAGCAGACAGAAAAACAATTAAATAGAACAGCCTGTCCAAAAACAGCAAAAACCAAGCTTCAGAACAAGAAAAGCTATAATCTATTCTGGGTTTATACAGAAACTATTAGAAACAGCATGTTTTCACCTAATGCTATTGTGATCTTTTGTTGCTGAACGTTACTGCTCAAAATGCAGTCACTGACATGCGAAGGGCACACATTGACTGTAGTATGTGGCACAAATCCGTGTTCCAACTTGAAGATCAAATCAGCTTTGGTCACAAAATGTCCTGTAAGTAGAAGACAATATGCAAACGAGGACATAGTGTTGAGTCAGGTGTCCTGATGAACAAAAACAGCTACAATGCCTGAGCTGTGCAGTATTCAGTTATCAGAAACTCTGGGTATAAAGGGCTCATGTTCAGTTTCTTCACTGAGCACACATGATATGGCAATGAATTGGATGATAAATAGGAGAAATTGAATGAAGCAAAGAAATCTTTAAATGACAGCAGGATGGCTCAATGGGTAAGAAAACACATATGACTATCTGGCAACTTAATTTCAAACCATGGAGCCCACATGGTAGAAAGAAATAAACCACTACCTAAAGTGGTTCCGACCTCTATACATGCAGTATAATCCCAAATAAAAAAATGGAGGTACAGCAGCTCCGACCATATGTTCATGTGTCTGAAAATATCATAAAAAAATAAACAAAGAAACAAAAAAGAAAATAAAAAACCCAGGAGTGAATAAGAAAGAAAACATCACAACAAAGTGAGAAAGACAATAATTAGTATATATTATACAAGAAGCAGTGGTCATACTTACAAAAGGCAGAGTCAAAAACTTTACTAGGGGGGCTGGAGAGGTGGCTCGGGAGTTAAGCCTCTGCCTTGCAGGCGGAAGGTCCTGAGTTCGGATCCTAGACCCCATGTATAGACGCCGGGCAGAAGCAGGGGCGCCCTGCGTTTCTGGTCCTGGTAGGGCAGAGCCTGTGAATCCCCGGGCAGAATAAACAAGGAAGAGCTGGAGGCGTCCATGGTGGTTCCCGAATTCGCCCATGGTTCTACACACACACACACACACACACACACACAAACACACAGGTGCGCACACGCATACACGCACAATTGAATAAATAATAAAAAATTAAAAAAACTTTACTAGGGAAAAACTTAATACACACACACACAGACACACACACACACACGCACGCACACACATAGAACTGAATAAACAATAAAAAAAACAGTCAAAATAAGGTTCCCATGTTAATCGGGCACCCAGGAAGGGGCTCTGGACTATCACGTGGAGTCCTGAGTCCTCACTAGTATGGAGAACTCAGAGAAAGGTTTGGCTTTCACATAAAAGAATTCTCCAGGAGATGGGAGGGAGGAAGGGGGAGACGCCAAGATAGGGAAAGGGAGGGAGGGGGGTTAAAGGAAGGAGAGAAGGAGAAAAGGGGGGAAAGTGCAATGGAGGATGACTGAGGTGGGGAGGAGGTAAGAAGAGCATGGGAGTCCCTATTAAGCTTGTATGATTAGGAAAAAAATGTGGAAGAAAAATTTTTAAAAATTTATTCATCCTCATGGCATCAGGGAAATGCAAACTAAAACTGCTCTGAGATATCATCTTACACAGTCAGGATGGCTAAGATGAAGAACACAAACAATGAAAGCTGGTGCAGAAAAGGGAATCCTTATTCATTGCTGGTGAGAGTGCCAACTGGCACAGCCATTTTGAAAATCAGTGTAGCAATTCCTGGGAAAGCTAAAATGGAACTATCATATGACACAGCTATACCATTTTGGGGATTATTCTCAAAGGAGTCTACATCTTATGACAAAGAAACTTGTACATTCTTGTTCTTTGCAGCTCTATATACAATAGTAAAGAAATGAGAATCATCATACAAGCCCATCCATGAAGGAATGGGAATGAAAACAGAACATATACACAATGGAATATGATTTGGCCATCAAGAAGAATTAAATTATAGAATTAGTTGGTAAATGATAGAATTGGAAAATATAATATCAAGTGAGGTATCTCAGACACAGAAGGGCAAACACCACCTTTTCTCTTACATGATGTCATAGTTTGACAGGTATCAACTTGATAGCTGAGGTTGAGCTCTGGGCACATTTGTGGAGAATTAGTGGTTGGGATAAGCCCAGAGCAAATCTGCAAGAGATTGTCTGGCTGATGGAGAAGGCCCAGGCCCAAGAATAAAAATACAGAGAGCTGGTTGTGAGAATTGGCTTCCTTGTGTATACTTGGCCACACATACTGGTTTGGCAAGGAAGGATCATCCCTCTCTCAGCCATTATGTAGAGATGATGTGGCCAGGTCCCTTTGCCTGATGTTGGTACATGCTCTTCCATCAATATGGACTACAGACTATATCCAGACTATCAGTTAAGAAAATAAACCCCTTGTTCCCTTAAGCCACTTAATGGTCATTTATCAGCAACCATTCAGATGAACTGCAACACCCGAGGTTGCTACTAAATTTCTGATTGGTGTACTTACTTTGATAATTCCTGTAACAGATAGAAAACCTGAAAGGGCCATTAATTGGAGGTGGGAGGGAAGAGTGGGATGAAGACCTTAAGGGAGGAGATAGATGTGTGCTGCCACAGGCAGCCAAGTGGAAGAGGTAAAGATGGGGGTAGGTCCTTGGGAGGAACTGGGGAACAGGGTACAGGCAGAGCTGAGGGAGTGACAAAGAACAATGAGGTTGTGGGATATAACAGGGTAGAAACCTGCTTTATTAACATATAAAACACTGTGAAAAGAAAGCAAGGACAGATATGCCCTATGCAGGAGAACACAGAGAAAGGAAGAGAGGGTAAAACAAAAACTGCCTTATAATGCTCTAATGAGAACTCATAGGCAATTAAACAATATTTGATGTAACAGGTGTGTGATACTTTCTGAAAAGTTGTTGATTAGACAGGTCTCACACACACCCCAAAAAGTATAGGCTTTTGCCAGTGCTCTTGGTTGTCCTCCAGAAACTGATAGTAAGGTTGTATTACTGAACATGCAACACATGTGAGTCACACTACATGAACAAGAAACACCAATTGGAAAGGTTTAAAAGGTTCTTATTTGTCAGATAGCTTTCATAGTACCAAAAAATACTATGCAAGCTATTGGAGGAGAAAGCAATCAACAGTCTTACCAGTGTGTGAAAAGTGTAAGATGCAATAACAATCATCCTAGTCAAGAGGTGGTCATCAGTATAATAGTGGCAACAATGTTAAGGGAACAACCAACATCTTTTTGATTGGATTTAAGGCCCACTTTTCAGTGGAGACCACACTCCTGTAAGCTACAAGAAGAACCTATGAAAGAAGAGTAAATGGACCTTGGGGAAGTGCAAACTATGAAGGTTTAGCTATAAAGACACCATGTCAACCTGCCTTGTAAACAGTTGTTTAGAGTTTACATGTAAACAGTTCTCCATGGACTGGAGAAGTACTTACACTCAACCTAGAAACTTCCTTCTACAATAGAGGTGGAGAGCTGACTAATTCATTCAACCAGCTAATTTTCTACAAAGACCTCAAGAACTCACAGTCATAATGAAAATTCTCATTTAGAAATTGTGTTGAGAAACACAGATATCTATATGCAGTGGAAAAGTAAGTAATCATTGCACATTTCTCTCTATACAAAATAAATAACAATGGATCAAAAATTTAAATGTATACCCTGAAACAAACGAAGCAGCTTTGTGGCTCTGGGAACATATGAATAAGCTAGCAAAGTTTACAAAAGTAACTCTAGAACAATGTCAGGAAATTAGAATCCTGGAGGGGTACACAGAACACCAGTAGTAGGGCTGAAGACTGGGAAATCATCAGAATCTGGCAGGAGGCTTCAGTAACCCACAAGGGAGGGAAGGATGTTGTGTGATTTATGATAGATGAGTGATAGAAAGAGCATATCAAAATAGGGAGAATTTGTGGGAGACATAAAAACTTGGTTAGCATTTTTAGGACACAAATGGCATCTTTCCATTTGGTCTCATTAAAATTAGGACCAAACAAATAATGGAATTTCAGAAATGTAAAAGTACAATTTTTTTTTAGAGTTGAGAGAGTTTCTCCCAATCAATGAACTCGTCTGATTGCCTTTACTTTGTAGGGGACTTTTGTGAAAAAATGTTATAATTTTTTAGCAAGAGCTTTTAAATTAATATTAATCTCTAGAACTGGATTTCAAAGCAAGATGAAACTCCATATAATAGGTGAAGTTTAGAAATAGATTTCTTGCAAACACTACCAATAACAGTTTAATTTTTTTTAACTTTTGAAATTATTTTAATGACATTTTTTCACAGTAATCTCCAAATAAGGTCGTATTTACAGGCTTTCTCCACCCCAACACAGGGAATAGAAGTCAATGTATCATAACAGGCAAAGATTCTTGGGTGTATTACACCAAAGGCACTTGAAGGTACCCTGTGGTAGAGGTGCGCCTGTGGAAGTCAAAGGGTGACTTCAGGAATCATCTGCCTTACTTCACACCTCTTTGCTGTTTTGCTCTAGGGTTTCCCAGTTGCCACTTTTCAGGACCAGCAGTGCAGGCCACTGAGCACACATTTTTCAGGGTCTGGGAATCCAAATTCCAATTCTTTGGCTTTTTAGGCAAAGGATTTAGCCCCCGAACCTCTCCCAGTCTTAAGTTAATGCTTAACTGCTCCATAATTTAAATTCTTAAATCTGAAAGCACCAGGACGAAAAACAAAACTGTGAATTTATATTAACACTATTATAGCATTTTAAGATCTTCAAGAGGAGCTTTGCAAATTGCAATACTCACATCACCAATTTTATGTTATCTTCCAGTGTCATAGAGTTGAAGTATCAGCAAAACTACACAAAGCAATACCTTCATTTTTATCTACCTTCAGTCAAAAAAAAAATCCTACAGGAAACTCAGGCGTGATTTTACACATCTGCAATCCCAGAACTTGAAAGACAGGCGGCCTGGGAACCAAGGCCATCCTTGGCTATGTTACAACTTTGAGAACATTATGGGCTCCATGAGACCCTAGCTTAACAAAAATCAAAAAATCCTACACAAAATTGGGCATGACAGTGAATGTCTGTGACACAAGCACTTTTGAAGGAGAACAGAGTTCAACGGTCTTGCTATATAGTGTGGGACACAGAGCCACACCATATCAAAAAATAAAAAACTAAAAGTTTAGGACAAATGTTCAAAGTTGTAACATGATGAAAGATCACTTGTTTTGTGAAGGACACTCTGTACTAGCAGACATGACAGAGAAAAGGTGGTGACAGATTAACTAGAGATATAACTTGAGACAATAATATCTTCTGCCTCCTACGACACTGTTAAGGTCACTGCAATCCCGGCCCACCTTAACATTCATATTCAAGTATTTTCATGCATTCCCCTACTCAGACTACTTTTCCCTAGCTCTAAGGACTCCACTTGCTAGCTTCACACACAGGAGTGTTTAGCTGGGTGACTGGGGACGCGCACTCTTGGAAAGGAAGCATGTCACCTGAGGTTGTTTTGAGGCTTAATACTGCACATACATTGCTTTACAGATGGTTATTATCAACCAACCTTTTTTCCCCCAACTTGGTTTGAAGTCACTTATGAGACTATCCCTTTACCACAACAGAGGAAACAATAAAATAAACAGTGAACCGATGAGTTTTTTTTAAACTTCGAAATTCCAAACTTCCTAAGAGTCTTCTTACAAGACACTCAAAACATTTTACCATTAAGGATGGAAGTAACTGTTTAAAAAAGATAAACCTTATAAACTTAAGAAAAACACACTACACAGTAGACAATTTCTTTCTGAAAAGTTTACTTACATATGCACTTCTGTTTCTATTCTATTTTAGGAAACCAGTACAAGATGAATTCCTATTCTATTGAGTTTTTTATCATAGCTTCTGAAATTTCGAATTTCGAGACAATATTTTTTCAATCTTGAAAAGTCAAAGATATAACTCCCTGTTTCCTGCCATACGAATAGGAATCGTTTCCTTCATCCACCTGGTTAACATGGGTTGGCTCTAATATGGGCAGCTTGTTGTGGTGCAGCCTTATTCTTGCAAAACCATCCCTTATAATGAAAGACACATAGAAGATATTCTCCACAGTAGGAGAGAATGAATTTGGATCAATTACGAACTCAAAATAGGGCACAGGAGTATCAGGACACTTCTTACAGTAGGTTTGCAACAATTCTAAGATTCTCTTCACTTCTTTTCTGTCGTGTCTTCATTAGCATTCGGGTCAAGCTTCCTCAACTTGGTGGACATATGCCCATTTCCTTCCATTCTGCGAGCTCTGCGGTGATTCTCCAGCTGGGGCCTCCTTGCAGAGCGTTCTGACTTGAATGAGCCAAAGATAAAGTGGAACGTCTGGGCTCGCAGGATCCAGGACTTGGCTTCCTTCTGCAGGGTTCCCCGAAGAAAAGGGCTTCGCTCTCATCGCAGTCACTCAGATCCTTGCCCTTGTCTTTCATCCAATTCAGGCTCATAAATGCAGAGAGAACGTCACAAAACGCAACGTGATTAAAAGCGCTCATGTGGGAATTTAAATGCTTTGCTTTTTCTTTAGCCAAGTCCGCGGCCAAAACCAGGAGCTGGGCGTCGAGGGCCGCTTCCCTCGTCCGGCTCACCCCTTCAAACAGGACATTGGCTTCCTCCAGGGCCTCGGTGAGCAAGTCGCTGGCCGTGTTGACGACGTCTTTGTGATTCTGCTGCAAGCTGTGGATGAGCTGCCTGTACTGCCTGCAGATGCTGCGACACTTCTTCTGGGTCCACTGCCTGGTCCAGCAGGTCGGGGTACTGGCAAGGCATCCGCGACCAGAGCTCAGCGGAGTAGGGGCAGAGCAGCACCGGCGCCTCCCGCTGCGGCGGCTCTTCTTCTTCCTCCACCGGACGCCCCGAGCACGGGCGAGCGGGGATGGCTGCTGCGGCGACGGCCTAGCGAGCTCCTCGAGGCTCGCTTCGCCAGTCTTCAGCAGCGGCTGCTCTTCAGCCATGCTGACTGACAGCGCGGAGCGCTCAGCTCGCCCAGGCTGGGGAAGATCCCAACCCGCGGTGCAGCGGGGACAGTCGTTGACCGCGCGCCCACCAGCACGCACGCTGCATTTGCCTGGCCCAACAGTTTAATATTTAAGAAAATTGTTATTATTGGAAACAGACTATGGTGTCATTTATTTCACAGAGAAGAATTTTGATCTTTAGAACTTGAGTTTGTGTAAATTTTGATTATTATTAACACATTTTGAAACATTTGATGTCAACAAACAATTTGGAATTCAAGAAATTATACGATATCACTAAAACGGTATTATACCAGAATGAAAATTATTCTTATTAAGAAATAATCCAAATTAATATTATTTGTAAATTTATTGATGTCCAAATATATTTCTGGAGCAAAAAATTTTGGGGGTTTAGCATTTTAAAATGACTCTTTTTTTTCCTTCTTCCTTTAGAAAATTCTGAGAGTTAGTGTATATTACAGAAAGAATTGCTAGAAAGCTTGTGGATTAGTAAATGACAGAAGGCTTTAAAAGCACTGCTGCAGGAGCTATGGAGGAAATAACCCCAATAGTAATTAGAATTCAACAGTGTTTGTCCAGGTATCATTAGACAATTACTCCAACTATTAGTTACATATTAACCCTGCAATAAATAGCTGATTAAGAAATTGTTACCCTGTAATAAACAGTTAGAATCATGACACAACTTTTGGAAAATTTTTACCTTTAAAAGAAAACTTAGAAAATAGGGCTTGAAACACAGAAAGTACTAAGTCATGATATTAAACATTGTCAAAGAGAAATCATAACTAGTTGTAGTTAAAACCTTTGTGCATGTAAAAATAGCTATGCATATTCATACATACTTAGACACAGAAAAGTATTTCAGGATGATTTCGATTTTTAAATTTTTAAAAATTTATTTAATGTGTGTGTGTGTGTGTGTGTGTGTGAGAGAGAGAGAGAGAGAGAGAGAGAGAGAGAGAGAGAGAGAGAGAGAGAGAGAGTGAGGAAGCACTCTGTGTCCCTGTGGAGGACCAAATGTGACTTCAGGAATCATCCTGGATTGCTTCTGCCTCCTTCTTGCTTCTCTCTGGGATTTCCCTGGTGCTGCACACCATGGTCAGAAATGCAGGCTGTCTCTGTTTCCACCTGGCATTTTTACATGGAACCTGGAATGGGAACTCAGGACTCTCTGCTTGAAAGACAGTCTTAAGCCATGAACCATCTCTCCAGCCCAATTTTGTTATTTTTTGAGAGAGCAACTCATGTAAGCCCAAGCTCACCTGAACAGGTAACTAGCCAAGATGACTCCTCTTACCAGAGCTGGGATTATAAAAAAATTAACATCATGTACCATTTATGTAGTGTGTGCATAAATTCAAGAGCTTTGTGCATGGCAAATAATCCCTCTTCCACCTGTAGTGCCTGAGGAAGTGCTGTGCTTCCATGACTGGATAAAGTGGAGACTTCAACAAAAATGTTGCTCTCTCCTATTTCACCCTAAAATGATACCGAGAGGACCACTTACTGTGAAAAGATGCAGGATGGGGAGAGGCCTCCATGCAAAACTGCTCCAAGAATCCTACATCCAATGTTTACCATCCAGAAAGGGTACAGTGCCAACTAGTCCAAGTTCCTCCCCAGTCCATGTTTCAGCAACAAATATGGGGACACAAGAAGGGATATGTATCAAGGGTAGGACACAGATACTAATCATAATGACTGGGAAAATTGCTGCAAGCTTGAGGTCAGTCTGAGCTACAGAGTGAATTCTAAGACAGTTGAGTAGAGTGAGAACCTGTATATGGATGAAAAAGGGTGAGAGGTTGCAAAACAGAGGCACAGACTTACATAGTCATGGGTGTTTTGGAAGCTTTCTGATGCTGCCCATTCCCTGCTCTCTTGAATGTCCAGGATCCTTATCTCTGCTTCCTGTGACTAAGGGACCAGAACTCAACACTAGTAGCAGGCTTGTTCTAGGAAAATCTAGTACTGTTCTGAGCTTCTAGAACACTCACAAGCCTCTACTGGAGATGCTTCTGCCCATCCCCACCCCCCACATACACACAGTTGTTGTCTTTCTGATCACATTTCCAACCCCAAGAAGAAGGCTAGTTGCGACAGCCAAGAGCTGCAAAGATGCCAGGCAAAGATGGAGACGTGACAGCAGACATGGAGGAGTGGTGCTCGCATGACAAGATTTGCACACTCAGATGTAAAGCTGCACAGTGGTACTGCAAATGGGGAGGGGAGAGGCAGTGTCCTCTGACATGCATACAGGATTATTACTTCCCTAACTTAGCTCAGGAAGCTACCCCAAAAACTCACCATTTCTGGCTTCAGTAGCATAAAGTGTCTTCACTTGAATCTCCCCCAAACAGACTGTCATTGAAGACCTGATCCGTGGTCAGTGCTCTTCTTTTTCAATGTTAATTCTTCAGATTGCTAAAGACTGCACCCCTTTCTCACCACTACACTAACTCCCCACATTATAAAGTCACTTCTCCCTTACATTCCCATCTCCTTGTCTAAGGAGTTGCCTACCCCCTCAGACCCCTGGAGCCCCTCACACCATCCCGTGGAAGTTTGTGCTCTCTCAGGGAGTCACATCCTCCTTTAGACACTGTCCTCAAGCCTTCAGTCCATGGAATCCACTGTGTGGACAGTATTTCCTGCCTCACACACCTTCTCCTACCATATACCCTGTTATCCCTCACCCATCCTTAGAGACAACTTCAGATGCGTCTTCCATACTTGTTACCCTGGTGCAGACACAGCCTCTGGAGTCCTTTGATAGGCCAACCACTATCTTGCCAATTGCTACCCTAAGTGCTGCTCACTGGCCCTGGCATCCCTTTCTGCACAGTGAATCAAGTGGCACACATTGTCCCTCTCCTGATTTCCTGATAACAAAAGTGATGGATGGAGGGATTTAAAGAAGCTGAGCATCTACAAACCAATTCCTTTCTTTTGTTGTGGTCCTACCTCACTGGCCAAAAGGGGTGACATCACTCCATTCTTCAGAAAAATAAAGGTGAGACTTCTGATTGGGTTCTGTAAAGTCCCACAGGGAAAATGTGATTGGGAATGGAACCTGGGGCTCTGCATCCCCTAGGTACACTCTCTACCACTGAACTCATCCTTGGAGGACAGTCTGATAGCATATGAAGAGCCTGTCCAAAACCTGGAAAACTGAGTTCTAGCCTTAGAAGCTCACATGGTGAAAGGAGAGAAGTGACTTCTGAATATTATCCTCTGACCTCTACTTAATATCCCTGGAATGTATACATGTTCTCTCTCTCTCTCCCTCTCTCTCTCTCTCTCTCTCTCTCTCTCTCTCTCTCTCTCTCTCTCTCTCTCTCTCTCATTATCCCACAAATATATAAATCCAGTGAAATAAAATCACCTTTTCCCTTTCAACATTTTTCTGGGGGGTTGGGGAGGATATTTTAGGGTGTTACTAAGTTACCCAGGATTGGCCTTGAGCTCACTGGGAGTCTAACCGTGCTTCAACTGAACATGCTTCCTTCTGCTTCATCCTCCAGAGCTTTTGGGATTATGGAACTCTACCACCATGCTTGATTGAGTAGGTGAGTATAATACTTAGGTTTCAGACGCATTATCTTTTTTAACTTAAAGAGCAATGAAGGACATATCTAAAGCAGAAGAGAAAAGAAGGGCTATAGCCACTGAACACAGCCACTCCTGAAAGCTAGCATCCTGTTTTAACCACTCATCTGGAGGTGGGCCCAGGCATAAAAGTACTTTTCTAGGTCAGGAACTTTCACATCTAGTTTTTAGGGTTTTGGAGAGATACTACTGCAGACAGAGAGAGGGGATGGGGAGTAAAGATTAGTGAGGGTGGTGGCACATGTTTGCAAATCCTGGCCTGGGGAGACCCAGGAAATAAGGATGTCATTGACCCAAATTGGCCTAAAAAAGAAAGCTTTTCCAAATAAAACATTTAAGAGAGAGAGAGAGAGAAAGAGAGAGAGAGAGAGAGAGAGAGAGAGAGAGAGACAGACAGACAGACAGACAGACAGACAGACAGGGGCACAGACAGAGATAGAGAATTGGAGACATAGTTCAGGGAAGAATGCTTAGATAGTAGGCAGGGTCTCTATGATTCATTCCTAATTTCAAACTCAGACACAGACAGAAAGACACATATACATACAGAGACAGAGAGAGAGAGAGACAGAGAGAGAGAGAGAGAGAGAGAGAGAAACAGAGAGACAGAGAGAGAAGCTCACAGGGAAAGTACCTAATGAATGTAATCCAGCAATGCACAGGTTGGAATTGGACTGAGAAGCAGGAGGAAAGGGACAGAAAGATTTGCAGAGACATACTCACTTAGGAGAGAGAACAAGGGAAATACAAGTGTCCCATAGAAGGTTTGGGTTGCAGTTACCACACTTACACCCCCTTGCAATTCTCAAAAGCCTCACCTTCTGCTCCATGTGACTCAATTACTAGAAGCAACCCTAAATACTCAACGTTGGGTGGTATAAGGCCCCACCTCAGTGAGGACATAGCACAAGATAACTTCTGTCCCGCTTACCAGCCCTAGCTACGGGATAACTGTTGCATGCCTTTAAGCTCCGTGCCTTCTTCCCTTCCTGACATAGGAGGCAAAGTAAAGGAGCAAAATGAGCCAATCTGAACCTCCCCAGAAGGTCTACAGACTATGGTCCTAATACCTTCACTCAGTCTGTGCTACTGTTTCTCACTATCTCTTGACATCTGTCTCCAAGTTCCTTTGGTTTTGTGTATATAAAATTCCCTTGGGCTTACAGAAGTAAGTGGGTGGAGAGACCAGACCCACAGATACAGATACACACGAGTGCTTTTCCACATCCCCCCCATGCCTCCAAACCTACTGTTAGGCAGTAGTTACCTGTAAAGTAAAACTTGGCAGATAAAAGAGTAACTCGCTGGGGATCCCTTGTCAATTATTGCCCCGGGCTCTTTTATTCACTGAAGGATATAAAGTCTGAAATAAAGGTACAGGCTACTAGTCAAAGCTAAAAGAGATGCAAGGAAGAAAGATCTCATGTTCTAAGATAGCCTGAGCTAACATACTTTCTAACCTCGAAAAAAAAAGTTAAAGATGTTGTTGGCAGATAGCTTCCATCCCCACTACATAAAAAATATGAACAGAACTGTACCATTTTATTAAATATTCGACAAATAAAATAATGGGCTTTCAGATACATGTCGATATATTTTGTTCTCAAGTATTCCCCTCCTTTTTCTTGCCTACCCTTCTCTGGCTGGTTCTCTTTATTCCTGACAACGCTCTGCTGTCTTTCACATCACACGCATTCCAAGACCTGAGCTTTTCTTGTGTGATCAATTTCAAATGTTCAAAAGAATCACCTAATATTTAACCTTATCAAAGACCAGTGACATATTTTAAATTTCTCATCAGCCTTCACATCCTCTCCCTGAGAATGCTCCATGGGCCCCCATCCATTCCTCTGATGCAGGGGAAACTGGAAGTGTCTGTGTCCAGCTAGGGGTCTTTGTGTAGGGGGTGTCTCTAATGAGGGTTTAGCTTGCTTATATATTAGACTGGCAATTACTGGGACTGAGAGGGTAGCATAGTGACAGTGCATGTTGGCATATGCAGCTTTCCGGGGTCCAGTCTCAGCATCCTCCAAAAGAGACTGTTATTTTACTTCCCATGGTGTATAGTATGGTAGACCTCAGAGATTCAGTGTTGAGCAAAGCAGACGCCCACACATCTCACAGTTCGGTGGGGGAGGCCAGAAAGTGTCACATGGAAGATTTGAAACTTAATGGGGGAAGCCATGGCAGCCCAAAGGCCGCTGTGATGTGCCTGTGGTACTGGTCCCTGGAGACCAGAAGGCAGGACTTCAGAGTGGTAATTTACAAACTAAGCAGATTAGCTTCTTTTGTTCAAATCTTCCAGTGTCTTCCATTGAATTTGGGGTAGAGGTTCAGACTTTCGTTTTTTTGAACTCATCCCACCTGTGCTGCTGACCTCTTGCTATTTCGGCTCCCAGAACCCCCTCCTCCTTGAACCTCCACTACTACCGTCGCACAAGTGTGGAGATCAGATGGTAAAATTAGAAAATCAGGTCTCTCCTTCCATCGTGTGGGCTTGTGGGGATGTAACTTAGGTCTCTAGGTTTGCAAGCAGGTGTCCAATCCAGTGCCTAATCTCACCAGCCCGTCTCTGGGACTTTGCAGTGGCTATTCCCTCTACTTGGAACGCTCTTCCCCTGACTAATGATCCCACAGGTTATCCTGCCCTTTAAGATTTCATTATAATACTCTCCAAAGGGTTCGTGAGATGGTCCAGTGGGTAGAGCAGCTTCAGTATTACTCTGATTCCAAAATCAAACAAATATGCATCAAAGAAAGGGAATAATAGGCTAATTTCACAAATGAACAAAGAAGCAACAATCCTCAATAAAATACTCCATGAGACACTGGAGGAGGGGAGTTAATTTAGGGTCCAATGGATGATGTGAGTGTTCCAGAACCTTCCTTCGTTGTGGTATGGGCGCAGAGGGTGGTAACATGGTAGACTTTGGCAACTCTCATCCTCACTGCTTTGTAGAAAGAGTTTGGGAGTATTCCTTCTTTCTCTATTTTATGAAATAGTTTGAGAAACAGTAGTGTTAGTTCTTCTATGAAAGTCTGGTAGAAGTAGGCACTGAATCAATCTGGTCCTGATCTTTTCTTAGTTGGAAGATTTGTAATCACTGTTTCAATTTTATCACTTGTTATTGGTTTAAAGTATCTATTTCAAGTTGAGTCAATTTTGTTAAGTTATATGTGTTTAGGAATGTATCCTTTTACTTTAGATTATCCAATATAAAAGAATATAATTTTTTTAAGTTTGTCCTTATGATTCTCTGGTATTTTCCGTGGTTTCCCCACTTTCATTTAATCTATTCAGGATCATTCCTTTGTTATGATGTAGGCATTTAATGATGTAAACTTTACTTTTAGGACTGCGTTCAGTGTGTCCCATAGGTTTTCGTAGGTTGTATCTTCATTTGTGTTGGCCTCAAGGATTTTTTAAATTTTTGTTTTATTTCTTCTTTGATCCATTCTTCATTGAAAAATGTATTATTTAGCTTCCCTGAATTTGTGTGGTTTCTGATGTTTACTTTGTTGTAGATGTCTACCTTTATTTCATAAGGGTCAAATATTATGCAGGGAAAGATTTCAATTTTTCTCTACTTATGGAGGCTTGATTGGTGTCCTAGCATATGGTCTATTTTTGAGAATGTTCCATGGGCTGCTGAGAAAAATATGTATTCTTTAGTGTTTGAGTGAAATGATCTTTAGATGTCTGTAAGGTCCATTGATTTATGGTTTCATTAACTCCAATGTGTCTCATTTTTTTTGATCCATTGATCTGTGAATGGTGTGAGTGTGGTATTAAAGTCTCTTACTATCACTGTGATTGGGTTGATTAGTTGTTTTGTCTCTTGTAATATTTGATGAATTTGGGTGCTCCTGTGTTTGGTGCATTTATGTTTAGGATTGGAGGATGCTCCTTTTGGAACGTTCTCTCAGCTCCCCTGCTGATATTATTTATTCCCTTGAGGTTTTTGACATATTTATCTTTTTCTTCCATTTTGTGGATTCCTTTGCAATATTCTCTGTAACCCTGGCTTAGTGGTCATATAGTCTTTTAGACTGTTTTTGTCGTGGAATATTTTTCCTTCACCTTCTATTATGACCAAGAGTTTTGGTGAATAAAATAATCTGAGTTGTCATTTCTATTCACTCATAACTTGTATTATGTCTCTCTAAGCCCTACTGGCTTTTACAATATGTATTGGAAGGTCATTTGTTATTTTGAAGGTTTGTCTCTGTATGTGACTTGTTCCTCTTGCCTTGCAGTTCTTAAGATCTTGTCTTTAATGTGTATATTTGGTGTGTGGCCTATCATATGCTGTGGGATATTTCTTTTCTATCCTGGGTATTTGGTGTTCTTTGTGCCTCTTTAATCAGGATGAGTATCTCTTTTTTCAGGACAGGGAAATTTTCCTCAATTATTTCCTTAAATATTCTTAATGAATCTTCCTCTTCTCAGCCCATTTCTGGGATACCCATGCTCTATATATTGGGCCTTTTGACGGTGTCCCAAATTTTCTGCATGTTCTGTTCAAGTGTGTTTTCCAATTTGTCCGTTTCTCTGATTGACTTATCAACCTTTTCTATTTTGTCTTCCCGTCCAAATCTGTCTTCTGCATGATCAGTCTTATTTTCGAGATTCTCTGCTGAATTTCTTATTGCATTGTTTGAATTTTAGTTTCAGTGTTATTTCAACCTGGGCTTTTTTCTCTAGTGCTTCCATGTTTGTTTTCAGATCACCTTGGGTTTTCTTCAGTGTTTCTAGATATGTTTTCAAGTTCTCTACTTTCATTCTAATTGCATCTTGGTTTGTTTGTGTTTTCTTTGCTGAGTTGGTTGTGGTTTTTTCAAATTTGTTTAGGCATTTATGTATATTCTCTTAGAGCTGTTTGAACATATTTATAATTGATCTGTAGAATATATTGTCCAGATTATTTCTCTCTTGGATATCTTCCAACGAACTATACTCTGTGGGAGCTGAGACTTTGGGACTGGTAATCTTGGAAGGAGACATATTTTTCTTGTATTCTTGTGTTTGTTTTTTTTCCCCCTGTTTTTCCAACATGCATCTGTAATTCGGTGGTTGATAATTTTCTTTGATTGATAGGGCTACTTTACTTGAGTCTACTGCTTGAATTAGGATTTCTATATGTGTATACTGCTTTAAGGAGGGGTAGATGTTGATTGAAGTTTTCTCTGAAGTTACTGGATACTGATTCTTTGATGGAATGGTTGTCTTCCATCTGGAATGCTGTTTTACAGTATGTAGCTGATGTTTGCAGTGTCTATTTTGCTTTTTGTTACTTATCAAACATTTGCGCATTTTTAGGTTTTTGCAATCTCGCCGCCCCCAATTCTGTGAGGTTCTCAAAGCCTTAGGATGGGAGCTTTTAGGTTGATCTGATTCTGGGTGAGCCTTGCTGAATCACTGTACTCTGCATTCTGGCTTGTCGCTTCACTGCTTTTCTACTTTTCTAGGCTCCATCCTGTGAGGGTTCACCGTTGGACAAGACAATCCATTCAGGGAAGGACTACTGTATCTTGAAACTCACTATAGTGAGACTTATCCTTACCAGACATACCTGCATAATGACTAACATACTATCATGTCCCCCCCCAGACTCAAGGAACTCAAGAGAGATAAGAACACACAGTGAAAACCTTCAGGACTAAAGCATCATAAGTGAAGGGAAATGCCCCTATCAGTGGGGTAGCCCAAAGAGAGGCACCTTGGTATGCCAAAGAGGCCTGAAACCCCACAAGAGAAAACAAGCCAGAGGAAACCCTGGGGTCCATAGAAGCAGACAGGCAGGAAGGTGGAAGGGAATGGGATGGATTGATGAAGGGATGTATAGGAGAGAGGGGAGATGGAGGAAAACAAGGATAAGTTCTTAATGTGCTTATGAAAAATAAAATAATAATTAAAAATGATAAAAGTAAAAAAGTGTCTGTGCATTCACTGAGGTCAAAAGGTATCATTTCCAGTGTTGTCTGGCTGGAGGAGCAAGTTGATGCTTCCTATATAAGTTTTCTGAAGTGACTATTATGCTGTCATGTTGACTAGAAGCTTTTTTCTCTTTATTGTTGTGGTTTGGTGTCATATCAGATCTTCTACCTGGAGTTATTTCATATGTGTATATGATTAGCGGGTGGAGGGAGAACAAAGTAGATTGCAGGCATACCAGCAGGGCAAAGCAAAGGTAAGCAGCATTTGGGACCTCAGTTCTGAACAGGTAGGCTAAGGGCAACCTTGCCTTAGCTGTGGGGACCGCACAACAGGGGGAAGCAAAGTCGGATGGGGTTTTAACCTGTGCCTTTTTTTTAATACAACAGTTTTACCCCTCTCCCTCCTTTTTTTTTTTTTCAAACTTTATCCCTCCTCCTTCCCACCTTTGTATTTTACATCGCCTGGAGCCACTTAGATGTTGATTTGAAATTGTAGCATTTGGGCTGGCGGTATAACTCATTGGCACAGCTGGTAAATAAATGGAAATGGAAAATTGTGTATTCATTGAGGTATCCTAGAGACAGAAAGGCAAATGCTACATGTTCTCTTAATATATGGATGCTACCATTGAACTTTCAGATTTTTGTACTTAACTATGCATACCTGTGACAACCATAAACCAAGAAAGGGACTATTAAGCACTAGGCAGGGGAAGGTGTCATAATCTTAAAGGTGTGGAGAGAAAATAACTTAGATAGGAAGAAGGTGGAAAATATTAAAGGGGGAAGGCTTAAGAAGTAAAGGGAAGTGAGGGTTTGGTGCACAGGAGGTGGTGAGAGAGAAATAAGTAGCCCTAAGTGTGTATGATATAGATAGAAACCTCCGATATTATCAATTAATCAAAAAATATAGATATAGTTAATACTTCACCCCAGAAGTCACAGGGGATTAAACAAAACATTCAGTGCTGGGTATGTGGCACCTCCTAATGTCAGAGAGTCACAAAGTTTTTCCCGAACCATATAGGTTTTACTGCCATTGCTATTGGTTGCTCTCTTGAACCTGGCAGTAAAACTCTATGTGCTGAACATATTATGTAATGATCAGAGGTTATGGAAAGATAAATAAACTGGAACTAGTTTGGGGTTTTCTTCCTTTCTGGCCGGATTTTCACAGTACCAGAAGATTTTCATTAGGCTGATATTGGGAGAATGCTATGAACTGTATCAGCTCGCTGTGAATGCTTCAGCTGTAATAACAATCACCCAAGCAAGGGGTGTCCATTGGTACAATAGTGGTACCAATGTTATGGGGTAACCAATTGCTTTCTGGTTGGGGTAAACCTGATTTTCAATAGGAAAAATACATGTTTTGTAATATAAAAGATGATAAGAATTTTTGGATGGCTAGTTCATAGGCTTTTTATGGAAAGAGTCTACTAGGGGTTAACCATGAGAACATTTTATCAACTGGTCATATATATACTTATCATTCCCACACATTGGGACAGCCCTTAGCCCTTGACTTAAGATTCATTTTGCAATGGAAGGGATTTGTTATAGAGAATCACAATGAGCCAAAGTGAAGAGAATCACTGGCCCTCTGAGAATCACTGACTGCTGAGCCCTAAGCAGGACATATTAGTCAAATCCCTCCAGAAGACTCAGGGAACACCAAGGGAGAGGGAGTAATAAGAATATCAGAACATGATATGAAAAAGGGTGTTGCCAGATTGCGTTTTTCTTACATAACAAAGCCATTGTATTCATGAAGTTACTGAAACTGTATTTACTTCCTTAAAACTTAAGGGTTGGCCATATTGACATTTAATTCTGGAAGGAGAAAGATCTCATGAAGAAACATGCATCTCTGAGAGATTACTGAGGGTTAATGTCAGATGGTGAAGGGAAGCCCATTTCCTTAATGGTGCACACACTGGTATATCATTCCTACTTCAGTAAATTCTGTGCTAAGACAGGCCACCCAGATGAAACTCAGTGGGCCACACATACAGAAAGATGTGAAAATAAGAGACTTGTTCAGAAAAAGGTGTGCATCGAGAAAATGGGATAGAGTGATCCAGGTTAAATACTGAGATTTGATATAGTTTGAAATAAGAAGAGAAATTTTCTGGAGAATTCAGCTGAATCCCTTTAGCCAATTGTCTGTGCACTGGAAACTCTTGGGATTTAGGAAATACAAATATGTAGAACTTTTTTTTTCCTTTAGAGCCACTTTAAATTCATTCCAATTCAATACAAATTATTAACTTTTTGAACTTTCTGAGTGCCTATGGAGAAGGAATAACAAACACTGAATCTACTTGGCTTCTGATATGATCCCAAGGGAATAGAAAAATCAGGAGGATTTTGCTTCTGCTTAGACCAGGCCCCATCTGGGAAATCAACTACGTAGAGATGGAATGTCAATTGAAAAAAAAAACTCCACAGTACACCTAATGAATAGCTTTGAATATCCCTTCCATTATTTTCCAGAGTGTGAAATTTTAACTAGTCAGGACATGATGATTGGTTGTAGATTGCTAAATCTGGCTTGGAGACCAAATATCATTCCTTCATGATGAAGGAAGTACAAAAAGCCTAAGTCTCTATTATCAACCTTTAAGGAAAGATTCCAAACATCCAGGCAAGAACTTTATTGTCAGAGATGCTGTCCAAGTGTGTCTGCCATCCCCAAACAGAAATAGGTGCTCAGAGACTGTAAGCTGAGAAAGCGCACCTAACTAAGTCTACCCTTAGGGTCCATTCCACTCCTCTCAGAACCCACAGATCACTGTGCTAGTTTTCCTGGTTAGTCTATTCTCAATTCTTTATTCACTTATTAATGAGTTACAATGAAAATTATCTTTTTAAGTTCACCAATACAGGAATAATTGGTTTCAATTAAGTGATGGTGAAGGGAAGTCCAATTTGAGTCTGCAGAGGGAAGGGGAAGCAAGGGTGGTACCAGTATATCTATAGTCAGTATCATAGCAAGCAGAGGTAATCAGGTAGAAAAGGAAGATTGCCTATGCTACCTGCTGAGTTCAAGGCTAGCATGAACTACATGGAGATTCTGTTTCAAAGAAAGAAAAAAAAAACTGTGTTCTCTAAAGGTGAATTACCTTCATGTTTTGTGGTTAAAGTAGAAGATAAATTTACTGAACTGCTGAAGGAGAGGAGAGCTTTTTAAGATATGGAAAAAGTTACTGAGTGTCTTTGAATATATTTATTTTTTGTAATTTATGCAGCCAATATTTATTTTATACTAATTACACACCAAGTTCTGTGAATATATTTCTTTCATTATGAGGATATAGTTCATGTACTGATTACAGATACTACTTTTAGACAGAAGTTTGAAATTCATATGCTTTGTAATATAAATGTCGTTCTCCTAAGATAGAAAGAACAATGATGATATTTGTTTTTCTATTCCCTCATTTGTTAAGCAGAATATGTATGTGAACCTAAGTATTTGTCTATTTCTAACAGTCTTTGTTTAACTCTTAAATGGTGGGTTGGTTTGTAAAACTTTCATTCCTGTTTCTGATGACATGTATTTAAAAGAATTTGAGGTTAATATATATACTTTTATGTTTCTAGGTATAACTTGGAAAAATATAGGTAACTTTATCATTTGTGGAGTCTGGTGATAGAAGTTCAATTCCTAAAAGGAAGGAGAAGAAAACTGACTTTTGACTCTGACTTGAAGCAGGTCACATATGGTCAAGGGTGCCAGATTTTCTCTCAAACAAATAATAATAACCATTAATTCTTTTTTATTTCCCAGTATTTTTCTAAGTTGCCCACATTAATGCTAAACTCATGCAACAACCCATGCCTCCACTTGTCCTGCTTTTCTGAATTGCTGGGATTTTTATCCTGGACTATCATGTCTGACTTGTCAGGAAGGATTTGAACCCAGGTTTAGAACTCATCTACCTGTTTAACACAGCAATTAAGGAGATTTATAAAGAGACACAAATAGAAAAGGTGGAATGAGGCATCTGCATGTGGCTGCTTCTCAAATTCCATTCACTACCTTGGTCTGTGAAGGTACCAGGAAAAGAAGTTTCCCATGCTAGGCATCTCCACAACTAGATTTATGGTTTCAGGAAGTCATAGTTAGGCACAGGCATTGACTTGACAGTTGAGGGTTTGAGTTCTGGGCACATTTGTAGAGAATTAGTGATTGAGAGAAGCCCAGAGCAAACCTGCAGGACATTGTCTAGCTGATGGGGAAGGCCCGGCTCACAGTGGCTTGGACTAGGCCCTGGAATAATATCCAGAGAACTGGTTGAGAAAGTTGGCATACTTGTGTACACTTGGCCAGACATGCTGGTCTGGCAAGTAAGGATCATCCTTCTCTCAGCTGTCATTTAGAAATGGTTTGGCCAGTTCCCTCAGCCCTGTTGTTGCATACTCTCTTGTCAAGCTGGACTGAGAACTCTAACTGAACAATCGTAAGAGAATAATAAACCCCTTGTTCTCTTAAACCTTTTATTAGTGATTTTTTATCAGCAACCATGCAGGCTAACTGCAACACAGGGTGATGTCAATGAGGACTCATGAGCAGAGATGAGGAGAAAAAGAGACTAGTAGAGAGGGGTTGCACATGCCTATGACTCCAAGCACTTGGGAAGTTGAGGCAGGAGGATTGCCTTAATAACATTCCAGTTCAGGTTACAAAAAGAAAATGTCTCAAATAAAAAAAAAAAAGAGAAAGTCCTGCAAATGTGCGTCATGTCAAGGCAAGAGAGTTGAAGTAGCATGCAAGGGTCTCTCGATGCCATCCCTTGTAAAACACATGCACACACACGTAAAACAGGGATGCACTATGAAGTGGGTTACCCCAATCCTATATCCTAGTGACCCACGGCCACCAAGAAATGCGATAGAAAGATGCTGTTCACACACATAGTAAAAGAGACTGACAGTCGCGGAGACTTAAAAATGCAGTGAGAACAGACACTGGAATGGACAGTGACAAACCCAAGAGTTGTCAGAGCTCAGGAGGCGCCAGGAGGCTGTGAGTCCTGCTCTCTTCACGTGACACAGGGCCGCGCAGATACAGGACTGAATGGCCGCGCCCCCCTCTTGGCTGCTCCAAGCCCCATGCACCAGGCCCGCGGCAGGACGCCAGGACACTTTCACCTGCCCCAGCTGCACCACACTGGGGCCCATCCCTGTCCGGAGGCCCCCGGGGTCCCTGGACCCCCAGCTCGGGACTCCGCCCCTGGCCGAGCACAGCGCAGCCCCCCCCACTCCCTCCCTGCCGCTCCCACACAGCAGCTTCCCAGCAGCGCTCAGAGGCGCTCACGGTTCCGCTGATCCCTTCGCGCGGCAGAATCAGGTCGCCCAGGGCCACAGCAGGCCCAGCCCCCGCCCCGCACCCCACGCGGAACCGGGGGCCCCGCGGGACACACGTGTGAGGGCCCCGCTCGATCCGATCCGCAGCGCTCACCGCTCCTGGGAGCGGGGGCAGCCGGCGCCTCCATGCTGTTCTCCCGCAGCAGCGTGGCCACGGGCCGCAGAGCCCAAAACCCAGAGCTCTGCACTGAGAACTAGATGCAGAGGTTCAAAGATGGTGGCCAGAGAGACGCTTGAAGTCCGCCCCATCCTCGATGTCTGTGCTTTACATTGGACATGCCTTAACCACAGCCCTTCCAATTGGACAGCGCTTCGTGTCTCTCAGGCAAGGAATGACAGGAGGTGACAGCAACCTGTGAGTGACTGAGACAAGGAATCACCAATTCTTGATTCTTGCCCACAGTCAAAGTAGGACTTCTAGGAAAACCCATTCCCTAAGGAACAGCTAGTGAGTGATAGATAAGTATATCATATGTAAAAAATTAAATAATGAAAAAACTTCAACTCTGTGAATCTTTTAGATTTGCTCTATTGAGGAGTCAACCTGAGTTTTACAACGGGAAACTATTTCCTGAGACAGGACTGTCCAATAAATACAAAATAGGAACAGAACTCTACCATTTTATTAAATATTCAACAAATAAAATAATGGGCTTTCAGATATGTGCCAATGTATTTTGCTCTCAAAATATTACCCTCCTTTTTCTCACCTACCCCTCTCTGGCTGGTTCTCTTTATTCCTGACAACGCTCTGCTGTCTTTCACATCACATGCATTCCAAGACGTTAGTTTTTCTTGTGTGATCAATTTCAGATGTTCAAAAGAATCACCTAATATTTAACCTTATCAAAGACCAGTGACATATTTTAAATTTCTCATCAGCCTTCACATTCTCTCCCTGAGAATGCTCCACAGGCCCCCATCCATTCCTCTGATGCAGGGGAAACTGGAGGTGTCTGTATCCAGGTAGGGGTCTTTGTGTAGGGGGTGTCTCTGATGAGGGTATAGCTTGCTTATCTATTAGACTGGCAATTACTGGGACTGAGAGGGTAGCTTAGTGACAGTGCATGTTGGCATATGTGGCTTTCCGGGGTCCAGTCTCAGCACCCTCCAAAAGAGACTGTTATTTTACCTCCCCCAGTGTACAGTGTGGTAGACCTCAGGGATTCAGTGTTGAGCAAAGCAGACGCCCACACATCTCACAGTTTGATGGGGGAGGCCAGAAAGTGTCACATGAAAGAATTGAAACTCTAATGGGGGAAGCCATGGCAGCCCAAAGGCCGCTGTGAAATGCCTATGGTACTGGTCCCTGAAGACCAGAAGCCAGGACTTCAGAATGGTAATTTACAAACTAAGCAGATTAGCTTCTTTTGCCCATATCTTCCAGTGGCTTCCATTGAATTTGTGGTAGAGGCTCGGACTTTGGCTCTTTTGAAATCATCCCACCTGTGCTGCTGACCTCTTGCTATTTCGGCTCCCAGAACCCCCTCCTCCTTGAACCTCCACTACTACCGTCCCACTAGTGTGGAGATCAGATTGTAAAATTAAAAAATCAGGTCTCTCATTCCACCGTGTGGGCTTGTGGGGATGTAACGTAGGTCAATAGGTTTGTAAGAAGGTGTCCTATTCAGTGCATAATCTCACCAGCCCTTCTCTGGGAATTTGCAGTGGCTATTCCCTGTACTTGGGACGCTTTTCCCCTGATTAATGACACCACAGGTTTTCCTGCCCTTTAAGACTTAATTATAATATTCTCCAAAGGGTTGGTGAGATGGTCCAGTGGGTAGAGCAGCTTCAGTATTACTCTGATTCCAAAATCAAACAAATACGCATCAAAGAAAGGGAATAATAGGCTAATCTCATTAATGAACAAAGAAGCAACAATCCTCAATAAAATACTCCATGAGACACTGGAGGGGGGGAGTTAATTTAGGGTCCAATGGATGATGTGAGTGTTCCAGAACCTTCCTCCGTTGTGGTATGGGCACAGAGGGGGGTAATGTGGCAGAGTTTGGCAACTCTCATCCTCACTGCTTTGTAGAAAGAGTTTGGGAGTAGTCCTTCTTTCTCTATTTTATGAAATAGTTTGAGAAACAGTAGTGTTAATTCTTCTATAAAAGTCTGGTAGAAGTAGGCACTGAATCCATCTGGTCCTGATCTTTTCTTAGTTGGAAGATTTGTAATCACTGTTTCAATTTTATCACTTGTTATTGGTTTAAAGTATCTATTTTAAGTTGAGTCAATTTTGTTAAATTATATGTGTTTAGGACAACTAGAAGCAGCCACATGCAGATGCCTCATTCCATCTTTTCTATTTGTGTCTCTAATAAACCTCCTTCATTGCTGTGTTAAACAGGGGGATGGGTTCTAGACCTGAGTTCATATCCTTCCTGGCAAGTCAGACAAGATAGTCCAGGGTAGGAATCCCAGCAATTCAGAAACACAGGACATGAGGAGCCATGGTTTTTTGCATGAGTTCAGCATTAATGTGAGCAACTTAGAAAACTACTGTCAAATAAAAAAAGAATTAATGGTTATTATTATTTGTTTGAGAGAAAATCTGGCACCCTTGACCATATGTGATCTGCTGCAAGTCAGAGTCAGAAGTCAGTTTTCTTCTCCTTCCTTTTAGGAATTGAATTTCCATCACAGACTTGAAATCACCTTACCCGCTGACTCTTTTCTCCATCAGCCAGCAAACAGCTTAATGGTGTAATATGTATCTAGTGTATGTAGGCCCCTGAGTTCTATTCCAAATCCACATTCTTCCTTTGGAACTGAGAGAAGAAAATCAAACTCTGTGACACAATTTATTTTCTGAGGAAAAGGCAGCGTCCCCTCTACTGGCCAGAAAGGTAGGATCACAGCAAGACAAGAGTAAGGATTTGCTTACTTGGCCCCTTTAAAGTCCCCCATTCCTCCCTCTTGAGACCCTGAAATCATTCAGGAGGTACGTATGGTGTGGAGCTTGGCTCACTTTACAGAAAAGGCCAGTGGGCAGCACTTAGGGTTCTAACAGACAGGGCAGTGGCTTGGGTATATAGGACTCCAGAAGGTTGTGTGTGCACCAGTGTCAGAGGGGATGGAAGAAACATCTGTTGCTGAGTGTCCGCAGTGTCTGAAGATAAATGAGGGACGAAAGGTTCTGCGAGAAAAAGACAGGGCTAGATGTGAGGGAGAAAGCAAGGGCCTGATGGAGAATCCAGAGGCTGAGGGTTGGAGACCCACAGTGTGATGGAGGAAGTCAGTGCCTGCAGGACATTGTCTAGCTGATAGGGAAGGCCCAGCCCATGGTTGGTGGGACTAGGCTCTGGAATAAAATACAAAGAGATGATTGAGAAAGTTGACATCCTTGCGTCCCTTGGCCAGATATGCTGGTTTGGCAAGTAAGGATCGTCCCTCTCTGAACCGTTATGTAGAGATGGTGTGGCCAGTTCCCTCAGTCCTGGTGTTGGTGTGAGCTCACCTGTCAAGTTGGACTGAGAACTATAACCAGACAATTGTAAGAGAAAATAAACTTTTTGTTTCCTTAAGCCATTTGATGCCTCAGAAGTCAGAAATTGTGAGTTTGTGGGCTGGTTACTGAGCTAGGTTGGGAAGCTTTAATATCTATGTCTAAATCTAAACACACTGTTTCCTCTTCCACCAATATCTATGCCCCTATGTGAATTATCTGAGTATTTAAATCTAGATGTGTGAGCATCTTATCTTGGTTTCTGCTGTTACTGGTCCATCTTTGCTCAGTGTCTCTTGGTTTGTTACCATCCCTTGTTTTTGAGGCTTTTACATGAATTTGGACTTTGTTGCTGCTAGGATGGAATGTAATCAGGATTCCCACATCCTTACTTGGTGACTTTTGATTAGATACTTCCTGTCCTTGAGCCAATTCCCTGGGATGTATTTATATATTTCTTTGTGTGTGTGTGTGTGTGTGTGTGTGTGTGTGTGTGTGTGTGTGTGTGAATGTGTGTGTGTTACTTGGGATGGAAGCTATCTGCCAACAACATCTTTAACTTTTTCTTGCAGATTAGAAAGTATGTTAGCTCAGGCTATGTTAGAACATGGGATCTTTCTGACTTGCATCTCTTTTAGCTTTGACTAGTAGCCTGTACCTTCAGTTCAGACTTTGTGTCCTTCAGTGAATAAAAGAGCCTGGGGCAATAATTGACAAGGGATCCCAGGCGAGTTACTCTTTTATCTGCCAAATTTTACCTTTCAAGTACCTATTGCCTAACAGTATGTTTGGAGGCATGGAGGGGGCATGTGGAAAAGCACTCGTGTGTATCTGTGGGTCTGGTCTCTGCACCCAGACTTACCCCTGTAAGCCCAAGGGAATTTTATATACACAAAATCAAAGGAACTTGGAAACAAATGTCAAGAGATAGTGAGAAACAGTAGCACAGACTGACTGAAGGTATTAGGACCATAGCCTGTAGACCTTCTGGGGAGGTTCAGATTGGGCTCATTTTGCTCCTTTACGTCGCCTGCTTTGTCAGAGAAGGGAAGAAGCCACAGAGCTTAAAGGCATGCAACAGTTATCCAATAGCTAGGGCTGGTAAGCTGGGAGAGAAGTAATCTTGGGCTGTGTCCTCACTGAGGTAGGGACTTATAGCACCAAAAGTTGAGTATTTAGGGTTGCTTCTAGTAATTGAGTCACATGGAGCAGAAGGTGAGACTTTTGAGACTTGCAGTGGGTGTAAGTGTGGTAACTGCAACCCTAACCTTCTATGGAACACCTGTATTCCCCTTGTTCTCTCTCCTAAGTGAGTATGTCTCTGCAAATCTTTCCATCCCTTGCCTCCTGCCTCTCAAACCAATTCGAACCTGTGCATTTCTAGATTACATTCATTAGGCAGTTTCCCTGTGAGCTTCTCTCTCTCTCTCTCTCTCTCTCTCTCTCTCTCTCTCTCTCTCTCTCTCTCTCTCTCTGTCTCTCTCTCTCTCTGTATGCATATGTGTCTGTCTGTGTCTGAGTTTGAAACTAGGAATGAACGTAGAGACCCTGCCTACTATCTAAGCATTCTTCCTTGTACTATGTGTCCAAGTCTCTATCTCTGTCTCTGCCCATGTCTGTCTGTCTGTCTCTCTCTCTCTCTCTCTCTCTCTCTCTCTCTCTCTCTCTCTCTCTCTTAAATGTTTTATTTGGAAAAGGTTTCTTTTTTAGACCAATTTGGGTCAATGACATTCTTATTTCCTGGGTCTCCCCAGGATTTGCAAACATGTGCCACCACCCTCACTAATCTTACTCCCCACCCCCTTTCTCTGTCTGCACTAGTATCTCTCCAAAACCCTAAAAACTAGATGTGAAAGTGCCTGACCTGGAAAAGTACTTTTATGCCTGGGCCCACCCCCAGATGAGTGGTTAACACAGGATGCTGCTTTCAGGAGTGGCTGTGTGCAGTGGCTATACCCCTTCTTTTCTGCTTTAGATATGTCCTTCATTGCTCTTTAAGTTAAAAAAGATAATGGGTTTGAAACCTAAGTATTATACTCAGATACTCAATCGGGCATGGTGGTACAGTTCTGTAACCCCAATAGCTCTGGAGGATGAAGCAGAAGGAAGCATATTTAGTTGAAACGCGGTTAGACTCCCAGTGAGCTCAAGGCCAATCCTGGGCAATTTAGTAACACCCTAAAAAAATCCTCCCCAACCCCCCAGAAAAAAGTCGAAAGGGAAAAGGTGATTTTATTTCACTGGATTTATATATTTGTGGGATAATGAGAGAGAGAGAGAGAGAGAGAGAGAGAGAGAGAGAGAGAGAGAGAGAGAGAGAGAGAGAGAGAGAAACATTATTCATTCCAGGGATGGTAAGTAGAGGTCAGAGGATAATATTCCATGTGACTTCTAAGGCTTGAACTCAGTTTTCCAGGTTTGGAACAGGCTGTTCATATGCTATCAGACTGTCCTCCAAAGACGAGTACAGTGGTAGAGAGTTTACCTACGGGATGTGGAGCCCCAGGTTCCATTCCCAATCACGTTTTCCTGTTGGACTTTACAGAACCCAATCAGAAGTCTCACCTTTTTTTTTTCTGAAGAATGGGGTGATGTCACCCTTTGACCAGTGAGGTGGGACCACAACAAGAGAAATGAATGGTTTGCAGATGTTCAGCTACTTTAAATCCCTCCTTCCATCCCTTTTGTAATCAGGAAATCAGGAGAGGGACAATGTGTGCCACTTGATTCGCTGTGTAGAAACGGATGCCAGGGCCAGTGAGCAGCACTTAGGGTAGCAACTGGCAAGATAGTGGCTGGATTATCACAGGACTCCAGAGGCTGTGTCTGCACCAGGGTAGCAGATATGGAAGACACATCTGAAGTTGTCTCCAAGGATGGGTAAGGGACACCAGGGAGTATGGTAGGAGAAGGTGTGTGAGGCAGGAAATACTGTGCACACAAAGGAGTCCATGGACTGAAGGCTTGGGACCAGTGTCTAAAGGAGGATGTGACTCCCTGAGAGAGTACAAACTTCCACGGGGTGGTGTGAAGGGCTCCAGGGGTATAAGGGGGAAGGCAACTCCCTAGACAAGGAGATTGGAGAGTAAGGGAAAAGTGACTTTATAGTGGGGGAAGTTAGTGGGGTGGTGAGGAGGATTTGCAGTCTGTAGCAATCTGAAGAATTAATATTGAAAATGAAGGGTTCTGACCAAGGAGCAGATTAGGATGGGATCAAGGGGTGGAGGACCCTTCTCAAGAGGGATGGGACGTTGAAAATGTGTCAGGGTCAAGGCATGGGCTAGATTAAGGCAGGATGGAAAGAGAGAGAACATTAAGAAGAGTTAGAAAAGAAGAGCAGCCTCTCTCTGGTGTATGCTTACGTGTCAAGTGAGAGTCACAGTCAAGAGTTTCAGAACAACTATCAGACTTTAATGTGAAATTTTGCCATATACATAGAATATCTCTCCTTTATAGTGACATTTGAAATTATATTCAAATAAGTAAAAACTAATTTTTAAGTAATAAATATATATGACCTTTTAGAGATTGCTTCTTTTCCAGATAGGAATTTTTGGGGTTTCTTTGGTCTTCAATGTCAGGCTGTTTTGGGGAGATCCAAGTGAAGACACTTTATGCTACTGAAGCCAGAAGTGGTGAGTTCTTGGGGTGGCGTCCTGAGCTAAGTTAGGGAAGCAATAATCCTGTATGCATGCCAGAGGACACTGCCTCTCCCCTCCCATTGGCAGTACCACTGTGCAGCTTTACATCTGAGTGTGCAAATCTTGCCATGTGAGCACCACCCCTTCTTGTCTGCTGTCACGTGTCCATCTTTGCCTGGCATCTTTGTAGCTCTTGGCTGTCGCAACCAGCCTTCTCCTTGGGGTTGGAAATGTGAATCAGAAAGACAACAACTGTGTGTATGTGGGCGGTGGAGGGAGCAGAAACATCTCCAATGCAAGCCAGTGACTGTTCTAGAAGCTCAAAACAGTACTAGATTTTCCTAGGAGAAGAATGCTACTAGTGTTGCATTCTGGTCCCTTAGTCACAGGAAGCAGATATAAGGAGCCTGGAGATTCATGAGGTCAGGGATTGGGCAGCATCAGAAAGCTTCCGAGACACCCATGACTCTTTGTAAATCTGTATCTCTGTTTTGCAACCTCCCACCCCGTTTCATCCATATACAAGTTCTCACTCTACTCAACTGTCTTAGATTTCACTCTGTAGCTCAGACTGACCTCAAGCTTGCAGTCATTTTCCCAGTCATTACGATTAGTATCCGTGTCCTACCTTTGATACATGTCCCTTCTTGTGTCCCCATATTTGTTGCTGAAACATGGACTGGGGAGGAACTTGGACTAGTTGGCACTGCACCCTTTCTGGATGGTAAACATTGGATGTAGGATTCTTGGAGAAGTTTTGCATGGAGGCCTCTCCCCATCCGGCATCCTTTCACAGTAAGTGGTCCTCTCGGTATCATTTTAGGGTGAAATAGGAGAGAGAGCAATATTTTTGTTCAAGTCTCAACTTTATCCAGTCATGGAAGCACAGCACTTCCTCAGGCACTACAGGTGGAAGAGGGGTTATTTACCATGCACAAAGCACTTGAATTTATGCACACACTATACAAATGATACATGATGTTAATTTTTTATAATCCCAGCTCTGGGAAGAGGAGGCAAGAAAATTAGTCAGTCATCCTTGGCTAGATACCTGTTCAGGTGAACTTGGGCTTACATGAGTTGCTTTCTCAAAAAACAACAAAATTGAGCTGGAGAGATGGCTCATGGCTTATGACTGTCTTTCAAGCAGAAAGTCCTGAGTTCCCAACCCAGGTTCCATGTAAAAATGCCAGGTGGAAGCAGAGACAGCCTGCATTTCTGACCATGGTGTGCAGCGCCTGGGAAATCCCAGAGAGAAGCAAGAAGGAGGCAGAAGCAATCCAGGATGATTCCCGAAGTCACACTTGGTCCTGTACAGGGACACATAGTGCTTTCTTGCACACACACACACACACACACACACACATTAAATGAATTTTAAAAATTTTAAAAATCGAAATCATCCTGAAATTCTTTTCTGTGGCAAATTCCAGAGTCCTGGCTTCTTTGCCTGTGTTGAGAACTTTGAAAATATTTTCACCTGCTGAATCAGAAGCGTGGAGCTCCCAAAATACAAAGATGACTGTGTAGAAGAGAGGTCAGCCATGTAAGGGCTTCATGCTAAATGGATCCTGGAAGAACCAATAAGGATAAAAAAGAGGGACAAAGAAAGGGGAGAAAGGACTTCATGTCTCCAAATCCACCAGAGATCCAGTCCCATTTACTAGAATGTTCTGCTGCTCAAGTATATTCCAGTTCCCACACAAAAATTCCCTGTAGTGTGAGGAATGCAGGATTTGACATCTGAATAATCTACTGTTTTTTGTTTCACATCCTGCTGTGGGTCACCTGTTTACACTGAGCTTTCCAAGACTTTGAGAAGCAGGGTCTCAAATATGTCACCTATGCCTGGAAATACTTTCCTAAAATGCCAATTTCCTACATGAATTTACATTCATTCATTTTTGTACATTAATGTTCCCTTTCTACAGTAAGTCCATCTGTTTTCATCTTCATAGTATGTTTCAAACAAACAGCTCTTTTTCATTTTTTTCTTTGTGTCCTGCAGCAGGTTTTTGAAGAACCAAATTCTGTTTGTGAACACATAAGAAGAAACGTGTGCATAGTCACTTGACCCCATGGAAATCTTTGTACTTTCTCATCCTTTTCTTTGTCACATCTGGGGATTTGGAACTATGAAAGTGGTTACATGCACCCTTCAAAGCATATGCTTTTTCAGAACCATGCGGTTTTCCATGTGCCCTGATCTCTTAGTTCCCTAATTTTGGAGTTTAGTCTGTATTCTTTCAAATTGACCATATTTGACTGAAGATCTTCCATGACTGGGCAGGCTTGGTGAACCTGGGATTCCTGTGGAAAGAGCATGAACATCAGGTTCGTATTGTAATTTCTTGAAAAGTTCTTTAAAACATGCTTTCATGAATTGTTGTGTTAACACAAGCTATGTGTTTGTTCTTTTTTCTTTCTCCCCTGGTTAAAATTAAATATCATATTCTATATCACACTGTTAGCACCCATAGAAAGTACAGCGAGTTCCCATTTTCTGTTCCCAAAGCTGAGAAATTGTGTTGAAGAGACATGTATTGTTACAGGAGTCAGGGTCATTTGAGGACATCGCAGTGGACTTTACCTGGCAGGAGTGGCAGTACCTGGATGCTGCTCAGAAGGCCCTCTACAGGGACGTGATGCTGGATAACTACAGCAGCCTGACATGTTTGGGTGAGTGTAGCCCTCCTGTCACTTTTAGTTTCTGTTGCTTTCTTCTGTTTCTATAAGTAGAGGGATTCTTCCTAGCTTTTAATTTTCATATTATTTTATTATTTTTGTTGTTTGTTGTGTGTCTGTCTAATATATGTGCATGTTCATGTGTCACAGTTTGAATATGCAATGGGCAAGGTCTGGTGTACTGGTCAGGGTGAGAGGTGTCATTGTAACCTCTGACCTAGTACACAAGGACTATGCATCCTCAAGATTCTGGGGAAATCTTCTGTCTTTCCAACCATCTTACCATAGAAGCACTGGGCTTAAAAATGTATGCTACTGCAGTCATTTTTTTTTATTGTATTTGTATACTTGACTTCATATGCTCACCCTTGCATGGCAGACAATTTTCCCACCACTCATCTCCCCAAGTCTCATTGCTCAATTTTAGCACTACATTGTACATGATAAATATGACTGGCACATTTGTGTAATAGCATACATTTGTAGAGAACAGAGTGGCTACAATACATTTACATATTTGGTATTTATTTGCTTTGTATTCAAAAGCAAATACTCAATGTCACTGTTGAAGGTTTATAAAGTGCTGAATACCTGCTGCTTAAGATGTGTACATGCATGTGGATGTGTCTAAGTATGTATAAATATGCAGACGTATTTTTACATGCACAAAGATTTTAACTACTACTAGTTATGATTTCTCTTTGACAATGTTTAATATCATGACTTAGTACTTTCTGTGTTTCAAGTCCTATTTTCTAAGTTTTCTTTTAAAGATAAATTTTTCTCCAAAAAGGATCATGATTCTAACTGTTTATTACAGGGTTACCATTTATTAATCAGCTATTTATTGCAGGGTTAATATGTAACTAATAGGTGGAGTAATTATGTAAATGATACCTGGACAAACCTGTTGAATTCTAATTATTATTGGGGTTATTTCCTCCATGGCTCCTGCTCCAGTGGTTTTAAAGCCTTCTGTCATTTATTAAGCCACAAGCATTCTGGCAAATCTTTCTGTAGTATACACTAACTTTCAGATTTCTCTAAAGGAAGGAGGAGGAAAATGAGTCCTTTTAAAATGCTAAATCCCTAAACGTTTTTGCTTCAGAAACATAATTGGACATCAATAAATTTACGAATAATATTAATTTGGATTATTTCTTAATAAGAATAATTTCATTGTAGTGTAATACCCAGTTTTAGTGATATAGTATAATTTCTTGAACTCCAAATTGTTTGTTGACATCAAATATTTCAAAATGTGTTAATAATAATCAAAGGTTAGGCACACTCAAGTTCCAAAGATCAAACTCTTCTCTGAAAAAAAATGACACAATAGTCTGTTTCCAATAATAACAGTTTTTTTTAAATATTAAACTGTTGGTCCAGGCGGATGCAGCGTGCATGCTGGTGAGCGCGAGGTCAACGACCATCTCCACCGCGCCGCGGGTTGGGATCTTCGCCAAGCCTGGGCAAGCAGAGCGCTGAGCGCCTTCGGTCAGCATGGCTGAAGAGCAGCCCCCGCTGAAGCCTGGCGAAGCTAGCCCCGAGGAGCGCGCTGCGGCCATCGCTGCGTGTTCTTCCCCCCTCGCCCGTGCTCGGGACCGCCGGTGGTGGAGGAGGAAGAGCAGCGGCGGCCTGAGACGCGGGTGCTGCTCCGCCACTACCAGCCAAGCTCCGGTGGCGAATGCTGTGCCTGGACACGGCCTGCTGGAGCAGGCAGTGGACCATGAGAAGTGTCGCAGCATCCGCAGGCAGTGCCAGCAGCTCATCCACAGATTGCATCAGAACCGGGAAGACATCGTCAACAAGGCCAGCGACTCCCTCACCAAGGTGCTGGACGAAGCCAACGTCCTGTTCCAAGGGGTGAGCGGGACAAGGGAAGCGGCCCTTGAAACCCAGTCCTGGTTTTGGCCTCAGACTTGGCCAAAGAAAAAGCAAAGCTTTTAAATTCCCACATGAGCGCTTTTAATCACATTGCGTTTTGTGACGTTCTGTTTGCATTTATGGGCCTGAATTGGATGAAAGACAAGGGCAAGGATCTGATTGACTGTGATGAGAGCGAAGCCCTTTTCTTCTGGGAAACTGTGCAGAAGGAAGTCAAATCCTGGATCCTGCAAGCCTAGAAGTTACACTTTATCTTTAGCTCATTCAAGGGAGAGCGCTCTACAAGGAGGCCCCATCTGGAGAATCACCGCAGAGCTCGCAGAAAGAAAGGACTCTCTGGGAATTGGGGTGGGAGGCACGGGGGATTAAGGAGGGAGGGGGGTGGGGAGGAGGACCAGGGGGTACGGGGGGAGGAGGTGGGAGGGAGGGGACTGGTGTACCTAATAAGTTTGTATGAGCTGAAATAATAATAAAAATGTATTAATAATAAAAAAAAGAATGGAAGGAAATGGAGATATGCCCACCAAGTTGAGGAAGCTTGACCCGAATGCTAATGAAGACACGACAGAAAAAGAAGTGAAGAGTATCTTGGGATTGTTGCAAACCTACTGTGAGAAGTATCCTGACACTCCTGTGTCCTATTTTGAGTTTGTGATTGATCCAAATTCATTCTCTCCTACTGTGGAGAATAACTTCTATGTGTCTTTCATTGTAAGGGATGGTTTTGCAAGAATAAGGCTGCACCACAACAAGCTGCCCATATTAGAGCCAACTCATGTTAACCAGGTGGATGAAGAAAATGATTCCTATTCGTATGGCAGGAAACAGGGAGTTATATCTTTGAGTTTACAAGATTGGAAAAATATTGTCTCGAAATTCGAAATTTCAGAGGCTATGATCAAAAACTCAATAGAATAGGAATTCATCTTGTACTGGTTTCCTAAAATAGAATAGAAACAGAAGCGCATACTTAAGTAAACTTTTCAGAAAGAAATTGTCTACTGTGCAGTGTGTTTTTCTTAAGTGTATAAGGTTTATCTTTTTTAAAGAGTTACTTCCATGCTTAATGGTAAAATGTTTTGAGCATCTTGTAAGAAGACTCTTAGGAAGTTTGGAATTTTAATGTTTAAAAAAACTCACCGGTTCACTGTTGATTTTATTGCTTCCTCTGTTGTGGTAAAGGGATAGTCTTGTAAGTGACTTCTAACCAAGTTGGGGGAAAAAGGTTGGTCGAGAATAACCATCTGTACACCAGTGTATGTGCAGTATTAAGCCTCAAAACAACCTCAGGTGACATGGTTCCTTTCCAAGAGTGCGCGTCCCCAGCCACCCAGCTAAACACTCTTGTGTGTGAAGTTAGCGAGTGGAGTCCTTAGAGCTAGGGGAAAGTATTCTGAGTAGGGGAATGCATGAAAATACTTGAATATGAGTGTTAAGCTGGGCAGGGATTGCAGTGACCTTAACAGTATTGTAGGAGGCAGAAGATATTTTTGTCTCAAGCTGTAACTCTAGTTAATCTGTCACCACCTTTTCTCTGTCATGTCTGCTAGTACAGAGTGTCCTTCACAAAACAAGTGATCTTTCATCATGTTACAACTTTGAACATTTGTCCTAAACTTTTAGTTTTTTTGACATGGTGTTGCTCTGTATCCCATGCTACATAGCAAGACACTTGAACTCTGTTCTCCCTCAAAAGTGCTGGTATCACAGACATACACCGTCATGCCATATTTCGTGTAGGATTTTTTGATTTTTTTTTAAGCTATGGTTTCATGGAGCTCATAATGTTCTCAAACTTGCCACATAGCCAAGGATGGCCTAGGCTCCCAGGCTGCCTGTCTTTCAAGTTCTGGGATTACGGGTGTATCAGACCACGCCTGAGTTTCTTGTAGGATTTTTTTTTTGACTGAAGTTGGATAAAAATGAAGGTATTGCTTTGTGTAGTTTTGCTGATACTACAATTCTATAATACTGGAAGATAACATGAAAAGTGGTGTTCTGAATATTGCAATTTGGAAAGCTCCTCTTGAAGATCTTTAAATGCTATAATAGTGTTAATATAAATTCATAGTTTTGTTTTTCATCCTGGTGTTTTCAGATTTAAGAATTTAAATTATGGAGTCGTTAAGAATTAAGATAGGACTTTGAAAGCCTGGGGGACTAAATCCTTTGTCTAACAATCCAACGGACTGATATTTGGATTCCCAGACTCCGAAAAATGTGTGCTCAGTGGCCTGCACTGCTGGTCCTGAAAAGCGGCACCTGGGAAACCCTAGAGCAAAGCAGCAAAGAGGTGTGAAGTGAGGCAGGATGATTCCTGAAGTCACCCTTTGACTTCCACAGGCACACCTCAACCACAGGGTACCCTCAAGTGCCCTTTGGTGTAATACACCCAAGAATCTTTTCCTATTATGATACCTTGACTTCTATTTCCTACATTGGGTGGAGAGAGCCTGTAAATACGATCTTATTTGGAGATTACTGTGAGAAATTTGTCATTAAAATAATTTCAAAAGTTAAAAATATTAAACTGTTATTGGTAGTGTTTGCAAGAAATCTATTTCTAAACTTCACCTATTATATGGAGTTTCATCGTGCTTTGAAATCCAGTTCTAGAGATTAATATTAATTTAAAAGCTCTTGCTAATAAATTATAACTTTTTTCACAAAAGTCCCCTACAAAGTAAAGGCAATCAGACGAGTTCATTGATTGGGAGAAACTCCCTCAACTCTAAAAAGGAAAATTGTACTTTTACATTTCTGAAATTCCATTACTTGTTTGGTCCTTATTTTATGAGACCAAATGGAAACATGCCAATTATGTCCTAAAATGCTAACCAAGTTTTTATGTCTCCCAAAAATTCTCCCTATTTTGAGCTCTTGCTATCACTCATCTATCATCAAATCACACAACATCCTTCCCTCCCTTGTGGGTTACTGGAGCCTCCTGACAGATTCTGATGATGTCCCAGTCTTCAGCCCTACTACTGGTTTTCTGGGTATCCTTCCAGGATTCTACTTTCCTGACACCGTTCTAGAATTACTTTTGTAAACTTTGTTAGATTTTTCATATGTTCCCAGAGCCACATATGCTAGATTTTTCATATGTTCCCAGAGCTTTGTTTATTTCAGGTTAGACATTTAAATTTTTGATCCATTGTTATTTGTTATTTTATTTAGAGAGAAATGTGCAATGATTACTTACCTTTCCACTGCATATAGATATCTGTGTTTCCCAGCATAATTTCTAAATGAGAACTTCCATTATGACTGTGAGTTCTTGAGGCCTTTGTTAAAAAGTAGCTGGTTGAATGTATTAGTCAGCTCTCCATCTCTATTCCAGAAGGAAGTTTCTAGGTTGAGTATAAGTACTTCTCCAGTCCATGGGCATAATAACAACTGTTTACAAGGCAGGTTGATATGGTGTCTTTATAGCTAAACCTTCATAGTTTGCACTTCCCCAAGGTCCATTTACTCTTCTTTCATAGGTTCTTGTTGTAGCTTACAGGAATGTGGTGTCCATTGAAAACTGGGCCTTAAATCCAATCAAAAAGATGTTGGTTGTTCCCTTAACATTGTTGCCACTATTATACTGATGACCACCTCTTGACTAGGATGATTGTTATTGCATCTTACACTTTTCACACACTGGTAAGACTGTTGATTGCTTTCTCCTCCAATAGCTTGCATAGTATTTTTTGGTACTATGAAAGCTATCTGACAAATAAGAACCTTTTAAATCTTTCCAATTGGTGTTTCTTGTTCATGTAGTGTGACTCACATGTGTTGCATGTTCAGTAATACAACCTTACTATCGGTTTCTGGAGGACAACCAACAGCAATGGCAAAAGCCTATACTTCTTAGGGTGTGTGTGAGACCTTTGTAACAAACAACTTTTCAGAAAGTATGACATACCTGTTACTTCTACTAGTGTTTATTTACCTATGAGTTCTCATTACAGCATTATAAGGCATTTTGTGTTTTACCCTCTCTTCCTTTCTCTGTGTTCTCCTGCATAGGGCATTTCTTTTCTCAATGATTTATATGTTAATAACGCAGGTTTCTACCCTGTTGTATCCCACAACCTCATTGTTCTTTGTCATTCCCTCAGCCCTGCCTGTACTCTGTTCCCCAATTCCTCCCAAGGACCTTCCCCCCATCTTTACTTCTTCCACTTGGCTGCCTGTGGCAGCACACATCTATCTCTTCCCTTAAGGTCTTCTTCCCACCCTTCCTTCCCACCTTCAATTAATGGTCCCTTTCAAGTTTTCTATCTGTCACAGGAATTTCAAATTAAGTACACCAATCAGAATTTTAATAGAATCCTCAGGTGTTGCAGTCCACCTGAATGGTTGCTGATAAATGACCATTAAGTGGCTTAAGGGAACAAGAGGTTTACTTTCTTACTGATAGTCTGGTTATGGTCTGTAGTCCAGCTTGATGGAAGAGCATGTACCAACATCAGGCAAAGGAAACCAGCCACATCATCTCTACATAATAGCTGAGAGAGGGATGATCCTTCCTTGCCCGACCAGTGTGTCTGACCAAGTATACACAAGGAAGCCAACTCTCACAACCAGCTCTCTCTGTTTTTATTCTTGGGCCTAATTTCACCTACCTGGGCCTTCTCCATCAGCCAGACAACCTCTTGAAGATTGATCTGGGCTTAACCGAACCACTATTTCTCCACAAATGAGTCCAGAGCTCACATCCTCAGCTATCAAGTTGATACCTCCGTCTAACTATGACATCATGTAAAAGAAAAGGTGGCATTTGTCCTTTGGTGTCTGAGATACATCACTTGATATTACAATCTCCAATTCTATCTATTTACCAGATAATTCTATAATTTAATTCTTCTTGATGGCCAAATCATTTTCCATTGTGTATATGTTCTATGTTTTCACTCCCATTCCTTCATGGATGGGCTTGTATGATGATTCTCATTTCTTTACTATTGTGAACATCGCTGCAAAGAACTAGAATGTACAAGTTTCTTTGTAGTAGGATGTAGAATTCTTTGAGAACAATCCCAAAAACTGGTATAGCTGGGTCATATGATAGTTCCATTATAGCTTTACACACACACACACACACACACACACACACACACACACACACTTTGTTTTGACTGTTTTTTTATTGTTTATTCTATTGTGTGTGTGTGTGTGTGTGTGTGTGTGTGTATGTGTTGAGTTTTTCCCTTGTAAAGTTTTTGACTCTGCCATTTGTAAGTATAACCACTGCTTCGTGTACTATATATGCTAATTATTTTCTTTCTCACTTTGTTGTGATGTTTTCTTTCTTATTCACTCCTGGGATTTTATTTCCTTTTTTGTTTCTTTGTTGGTTTTTTATGATATTTTCAGACACATGAACATATGGTCAGAGCTGCTGTACCTCTATTTTTTTATTTGGGATTATACTGCATATGTAGAGGTCACAACCCCTTTTGGGATTGGTTTCCTTCTTTCTACCATGTGGGCTTCATGGATTGAAATTAGGTTGCCTGAACGTCATATGTGTTTTCTTATCCAATGAGCCATCCGGCTGGCATTTAAAGATTTCTTTGCTTCATTCAATTTTCCCATTTATCATCCAATTCAGTGCCATATCATGGGTGCTCAGTGAAGAAACTGAACATGAGCCCTTTATACCCAAAGTCTCTGATAAACTGAATACTGCACAGCTCAGGCATTGTAGCTGGTTATGTTCATCAGAAAACCTGACTCAACACTATGGCCTCGTTTGCATATTGTTTACTACTTACAGGACATTGCGTGACCAAAGCCAACTTGATCTTCAAGTTGGAACACGGATTTGTGTCATGTACTACAGCGGAAGAGTCAGTGTGTGCCCTCCCAGGTGACTAATCAAGAAGGAACTCATACAAATGAAAACCTGCATTATGAGTACTCTGACTGTGGAAAAGCATTCTCTTGCAGCACATCATTCACTGCATATCACAGAAGTCAAAGAGATGACAAGTCCTGTGTACGTTCTCAGTGTAAATGTTTCCTCCCACAAGCTATGCCAGACTGAACATCTGAGAAGGACACTTGTAAGAAACCTATAAATGCCAAATGTGGGAAGGCCTACTGCGGTATGCCAATCTCCCTCAGCATCAAGGAATTGCTACAGGTGAAAAGTTCTATTAATATACAGAATGTGATAAAGCTTTCTTTTATAGATCACATCTCTGTGTTCACTAGAAAACTCATACATGTGAAAAGCCTTATGAATGTACAGTATGTGAGAACATTTTTGGCTCAGGGTCATATCTTCACATCTTCTCAGGAAACATTAAATGTCACACTGGTGAGAAGTCATAGAAACCTACAGAATGTAGTAAGCACTTTTTTTTTACATATTACAGTTCCATGCTCATCAGAGAAGTAATACTTGTGAGAAGCACTACAAATATATTTATTTTAAGAAAAACTTCTCAGAGACTCAACAATAAACCCTACAAGAAAAATAAAGAACAATACATATTTTACTGAAGGCAAACAGTGCTACCCATTAAACCTTAAGTAGTCAACCCATAGGTCTTGAAAAAAAATGACATGGCATCAGTGAATGTAGAGAGGGGAAAAACCAATTGAGGATACAGGATGTGTGAATCTTTTGTACCATACAGGAAGAAAGTCTTGTAGATAAAGATTCATAAATGATTACTATCAAAATGCTTTCACTTGTAATTTACAAATCACGGAGTATCCAATATTGCTATAGAAAAAGGCCTGCACATGTGAAGAATTGTAAACTCTTTCATCTTTAAATCATGCATTAGTATGAAAAAAACAGATGAGACTATGCAGAATGTAAAAAATGTATGGAAACTTACAATAGTCCTCACTGTGTATTCAAGAATACAAAATGGGCCATAATTAAAATGAATTGCTTTCATAATGTAGGATTTATAAAACATCATTGGAAATTTAATGTGTCACACATATCTGTAACAAGCTTAACTTTTTACTATGTTACTCTGTGCAAAATCATAAACAGTTTTGATGTTGTAGGAAAGGCTTGAAGCTTTCTAAAACCAACAATATCATCAGAATATATTTATAGGTAAGTAAAATAGAGATCTTTTGAAATACAGATGCAGTTCACATTTGAAAACACATAAAAGTTAGGGAATCCCAACTTTTGAAATACAACCCAGGCCGCTCAATGCAGTAGAGCCCCATACAGGCGAGGCACTCAATAGCAAATGGTATACCAAGGGATAGTAATATGTGCTTTCAGTCCCAGCCTATGAGTGTGCTGCTACTACAAATTCACTAAGAATCAATGCTTGAAGGGTAGCATAAGCAACATGGGGGATGTCCTTGGGGGAGGCAGAAGCAAGCCATTCTAATTGAAGCACAATTTTACATAACACCTAAATATACATTGGCTCAAAATCATAAAAATGTAAAGAGTGTCACAAGTTCTTTCATAAACCTGAATCTGCCTGACATCAGAAATTAAGCAAAAATAACGGTTGAACAAGATACACACTTCACATGGCTGGATGTGAATGATTCATGAGGAAAAGTAGGGTTTAGAGACTTGACAATTAGTTTCATTCAGTCCCTTTCACATCATTTACACACAAGGAAAAAGGTGTGGTTTTTACAAAAGTGGAATTTGAGAACATGTCAACACCTATTAATTCAATGTTAATTTCAAAAGGAATCATAGCATGGGCATTTCAGAAGTACTTGACTTTAAGACCATAGCAAAAGGACAACTAGTCTTCCTGTATCAGCAGTTAGGAAGAAGAGGGACATGAGTGCCTGCTGCTTAATCCCTTCCCTCCCCTTTAATGACCACAGAATCACAACATGGTGCCAATTTCATGATTGCTCTTCCCACCTTCATTAATCCAGTCAATGAATTCCTCATGGGCATTACCATAGACTCTTGCATAAATTATTATTGGTCACATGAAGTTGACAATGCACACCATTACATTCGAGACTACTCTGTAGAACTTTTCATGCCTCGGTGTTATGACAGTTTCAATAACATGGGAAAATAGTGCTTGTCCAAAAAAAGTGTAAGCAAGTTCACTTAATCCCCATCTTTCTACTGGCCATGCCTATTCTGCAGGCTGCAGTGACTGTATGCAGTGAAGTGACAGGGTGACCCGACTGTCATCAGTTATTTAGTGGGAGGGCAATAAGCAATGGGAATGATTACTCTGGCTTTGACATCACTGCCACACCTGATTTCCCAATTGCATTCTGAGAAGGCAGCCGTGCAACCTCCACACCAGCAATGAACATTGCAAGGTGGATGAACTGAGCATGTGACCTTGTTTGGCATCATCTCGTGAACTCTCCAGTGTTCAGTGATGCTCATGAAACGGTGGTAAGCTTTCCACAGCAATGGATACCCAGGGAGGAACTGGCCAGAAGTAACATATCTGCTAGAGTACAGTCTCCAGATATTGTTCCAAAACCAAACAGCCATGCACAGGTTTCAGGAACCATCTGTGACTTTAGGTCTCATTCTCGGTCCTCCACAGACCATGGGGCACCAGCTGACATTCATTCCTGGATGCCATCAGCACTGACTTGCTTCTTCCCTTTGAAAGTTTCAGCTGCTTCACTTTGTGCAAGGACTATGTAGAACCCACTTACCCTTGGCAGTTGGGTTCTCATTTGGCCCTACAGGGCTGGGCAGCAGTGGTCATGCTGGGTGACTGCCAAATTCTGCCCCTGGGCAGAAAGCATTCAGTAGGTTGAAAATTGCCATAAGGTGGCCACAAGAAAATATCACTTTCATTGAGTACCACATTTTTTGAGCGTTAAAGTCAGAGTTCTGGTCCCCGACCAGGGCAACGTATTGCTGAGGGCACTGGAGGAAGTCAACTTATGCATAGATGTGTGATAATACCTAGCAAGTGTAGCAGACTCTGTTTTCTGAATCTCATACTTCCTACATGAACAATGGTTACAAGTTTTATGGGTCCTCAACAGTTCTCACTAGCCTATAAGTTTGTGTATCTGGCTGTCTATTATTGATATTACCTCCCCGGTGTGAATGGCTGTCACTCTACTGTTGCATCCTAGGCATTTGATGATGGCCCCTTTCTCTCGTAGCCTTTGGCCATTTCTTGCCTACAGTTATTTTAAAGTAGAACTCGAAATGCCTAGCCCGTACCAAACAGTTTAATTTACCATTTTCATTAGGCTTTATCAACTAGTTTATTATGCACAAATAGAATAAAAACAATTTTCAAAATGCTTCTGCAAATCTTCACAAATCTTCTCTTTTTTAAGGAGACAACAGACTTCTACAATCCCTGAGGCAGGAATCTTTACTGCACACAAAATGTGAACAGAACTGGAACATCGTATTTAAGTATAAAGGAATTTTCAGACATGTCCAATGTATTACTGCCTTTCTTATTCTCCCTTAACCTCTCCAGCTAGTTCTCTTTATACCTGTGACAGTGTTTCTCTACCTTTCTCACTACATACATTCCAAGAATTATAAATTTGTGTGTCTGAGTGTTTGTTCATTTGCAAATATTTAAAAAATACATTCATTGTTTTACAATCACATCAAAGACCAAAAGTACATCTATTTTTTATTCCTCATCATAGGAGAAATTTTAAAACATCTACCCCATATGTGTGCCAATGATTTCCGTTCCCTTGGATACATGTACATTGTACCTGCAATGAAAATACTGGCCTTGAATTGTCATTTTATGAATTTCAAGTGTCATTAAGATGCAATGTCCAATATAAACATGTTTTTTCTGGCGGCAATATAGACAATTTAGACATACAAGATGTCTTGAATTTATTCTTTTTTATTTTATTTAAGAGCCAGGGCGAGAGGAGAAGCAAATTTGCCTATTTAGATCAGACAGCAAATTTATGCAGTCAGCTTTCTTCTTCCACTGTATGAATTGTGGAGATGGAACTCTGATCCCAGATGATGCAGGCAGGCTTTCCAGCCAAACTCACTGTCTTTGGTTTTTGCTAGCAAAACTGTTTCTAGCATTTGTAATTCAGGTCTGCAATGGAAAAAGCCACATAGTATGCAGGTGTCATAGACAGCTGTTGCATGTAGAACTCTGAATTTCACTGTTTTAACTGTTGGTTGCTCACTGAAATCACCAGTGGTGGTGGTAGGGAGAAGTGACTCCATGGCACACACCTGCAATCTCACCCTTGAGAAGTTAGTGGCTGGTGAATCAGAAATTCACTGATGCTGGCAAAGGCTTTGCTCCACTTGCCACTCACTGTGCCCTGATGCATTCTCCTCATGGGGAGAATGGGGTAGACAGAAAAAACGGCAAATGGGTGGGTGGGATCATCAGCCTAGAATGTGAAACAGTGCTTCCAGCATCAATTGCCTTAAAAGCAATGCAAACAGCCACCAACAGACTGACATTTATCTCAAAGTGGCAAACTTCTTCCTCCCCAAGGTTTATGGCATCATATTTATTTGGTAGCTATTTGTTTCCAGATTCACCCAGATCAATACCAGCAATAGTGGATAATTTAGTTCCTTTTCTCTAGACAGATAGTTCATGCTCTGTGCATGCCTTATCCCAATCAGGGATGATGCAACCACTCCAAGCAAACCCATCTTGTGTACTTTCATGATCATTACCATCTATGCCAAACGCATGATTCTTTTTCTGGAGAGACACCATATAGCCATCAATTCACACATACAGGGATTCGATTAGAATAAAGAAATGATTGTACCAAAGTTCAACTTGGAAAATGCATTTAATATTTTTTAACTTTATTTATTTTACAATGTGTGTGTGTGTGTGTGTTTATCAGAGGGTGCTGTGTATCCCTGTGGAGAAATAAGAATGACCTCAGGAATCATCCTGGATTGCTTCTTCCACCTTTTTGCTTTGCTCTTGGTTTTCCCAAGCTCTGCCCACCAGGGCTGGAAGTGCGGGCCTCTGTTTCTGCTTAGTGTTTTTCACATGGGATCTGGGATCCACACTCAGGACCTCCTGCTTTTGAAACAGTCTTAACCCCTGAGCCATCTCTCCAGCCCCAAATAGTGCATCTTCTGGCTTACATAGTAATCGATACAAAATTTGTAATAGCAGTTAAAGTTTTGAAGTAAAAAGTTTTGCTAATGTCTTAATTTTTGAGCATTTTTTTGCTTCAATTTAAATATTTATTTATCTTGAGGAAAAAGGAGAAAGAGATAGCACATATTTTCTGGGAGTGCACAGAGAGATATCTGAAACAGGTGAAGTTCCTAACTATTCAAATCCAATGACCTGAGTTTGATACCTTGGAGTACAGAAGATGTGACAGAGATCCAACTCTGACAAATTGTTCTCTGATTCGCCACATGTATAACTCAGCATACACACACACACACACACATACACACACATATGCATGCATAAATATAGGCATTCACACACATAATCAAACAAGCTATTTAGTTAATTAATTTCAAAAAGAAATGATTGCTTGCTGTGGTGGCACACATTGATATTTTGGGAACTTTTCAAAGCTAAGACAGAAAAGTTGGAATTTAGGGGCCGGAGAGATGGCTCAGAGGTTAAACCTCTGCCTGGCAAATAGAGGGTCCTGAGTTCGGATCCTAGATCCCACGTACAAAAACACAGGGTGGGAGCAGGGGCAGCCTGGACTTCTGGTCCTGATGGGTGGAGCCTATGAATCCAGAGTTAGAAAAAAAAAAAAGGAGGTAGAAACAGTCCATGATGATTTCCGAATTCACCCTTGGTTCTACACATACACACCCATAATATATACATAGATAAACGCACATGCACACACACACACACACACACACACACACACACACACACACACACACACAATTGAATAAATAAAAAGAGTTTCAATTTGAAGACCAACGTGAGCTAAAGTGAGACCCATTCTCAACTTACCTCCACAGAGGTCCCTCCCCCCCAAAAATAAGTTTGTTTGTTTGTTTATTTTGCATGTAGGAGCTAAACCATTTACAGAATTCTGCCTTCCTATGAAAACATTAAGCTCTGTCTGTCGTCTGCTATTTCAAACAAATGTATCATTCTCCGTGTTAGAGTAAGTCCTTCATCCATTGAAGAATTTTATAATTAATGATGACCAGGTTCCTGGTACTGTCTAAGAAATAGATTACTGAATCCTGAGAAACCTTTGTCGCTATTATCAGATGATGTAAAGATAATTAAAGAGAATGAGCAACTTATACTGGAAATTATGGTGAAACACATCTATAATTCAAACACTCAAGAAGTTGAGTAGGAAAAATCTCAAATTTAAGGCAAGCAAAGGATGTATAGTGAGTTCCCAGCAAGCTTAAAATACTCATCAACCCTTGTACAGTACCAGCCCTAGATAAGTGCAGTTGTTTCTCCTGAGTTCCTTGCCACTTCTTAGCCCTGTAATTCATATATGCAGAGGGACAAAGGAGTAGGAGGTACATGGTGGGACTGAAGAGGGAAGGGAGAATGGAAAAGCAAGGAGGCGGAGGGATATGGAGAAGAGGAAGCAGGGAGGGGGTCAGGAAAATGAAAAAAAACTCATTTTATTTGTATATGAAAAATTCTCAATAAAAATATCATTCTAAATTTCCACAATACAAACAAAACAAATGCTGGAGAGGATGTGGGGAGAGGGGAACTCTCCTACATTGCTGGTGGGAATGCAGGCTCATACAGCCACTCTGGCCACCAGTCTGGAGATTCTTAAAGAAATTAAAGATTGAAATGACATATGACCCTGCTATTCCACTTTTGGAAACAACCCCCCAATACAGCAAAAATTCACCTCGATAGCAAAAGCACGACCATGTTCATAGCAGCACTGTTTACAACATCAAAGTCATGGAATCATTCCAAATGTCCAACAGTTGAGGAGTAGATAAGGAAAACATGGTACATCTATACAATGGAGTACTACTCAGCCATCAAAAATGATGAATTAAGGGAATAAATGGAACTTGCCGGGAAATGGATGTTATTAGAAACAATTATATTAAGTGAAGTATCCCAGACCCAGAAAATTAAGCACCGTATGTACTCCCTAATAGGTGACTACTAGTACCAAACCCACCTAGAGACACTCAAGGATAAATCTCTGTAATACCTACAGTAATTGCAAGGAATATGAACAGGAGGGATGTGGTAGGAGGGCCACACCAGAAACAAGGAGAGAGGGGACCATGTTCCAGCAGAGAAAATAGGCCACCATAAAGGACTGCAAATGACTAATGAGACCTCTGGTTAAGTTCACAGACTTTCCTTCCTGATCATTTACAGCTGAAGGGGTATGATCTCACCAGAAGGGGAGGGCATATAGTCTGGCAGATAAAAAGTAACCATTTTGCAAATGGGTGATTGACCCCTCCCTCACTGCGGTTTCCTACTTTTATTACATCTACCTTTGAATATACTCTTATAACATGACTCTAGTTTTACACCTTTTTATCTCTACCCAGGGGGTGACATCCAATACCCATCAGGATAGAGTGAAGGGCATAGCAGGAGCAGCAAAACTGGAAAAAAAAACCCAACAAACCATAATCCAGAACATCATAGACTCTATATTAACCACCTGGAACTAGGCCAGCCTACTCTCTCCCCATCCAGAAGCTCAGGGAAATTTGCGCAAGAGGGGGCGGTAAAATTGTAAGAGCACAAGGATGGGAGGAGCAATTATATGCAAGATACTCCACACAAGTTAAGGCCGAAGCAATAATAATTGGACTTTGCATGCCCTGCGCAATGTCCAACACACTATTGACCCCTTAAATTCTAGCATTTGCTAAAGACACTAATATCCTTGGAGGCAGGGATTGACAGCCACAATAGTGTTCCTATGCTTAAGGGGAACACAGGAAAGGGTTCTGGGAAATTCCACTGGGTCCTTGTACCTCATTGGAGAGGAGGACCCAGAGGAAAGCATGGCATGCACATTAAAGGATGCTCTGGGGATGGGAGGGGAAGGCACTGGGGAATGGGGAGGGAAGGGAAGGGGAAGGGAACAGGGTGGTGGGTGGTTGGAGGAAGGGAGGGGACTGGTGTACCTGTTAAAGTTGTATGAGTAGAAATTAAAATAAATAAATAAATAAATAAAAATAAAAATAAAAAAGAAAATACAACAAAGCTTTCAAATGAACAAAAAAATCATCCTAAATTTAATTGTATTTATATGTAAAAATACCAAAAATTAAAAAATGTTCAAAAAAAAGAAAAACCAAAAAGGGACACTCACCAAATCTTTTGAGTAAGTATAACAGATATGCAAAGAATTAAGCAATAATTTCATGCTGGAAATAAGTGAATCTTCAATAGAAGAAGATTGGAGGTGTCTTTTCACCAAAGAGACATCAAAATCTTTTGGACTGAAGACACATTAAAGAACTTTACTTGGGGAAAAAAGAAGAAAATGAAAGAAAGATGAATTTCCATGTGAAGTTTCTGATGGTCATAAGTTATCTAAAATAAGAAGGATAAATTAAGACTTGTGTTACTTTTATAGGAATCCAGACAACAGAAATGGAGAAGGTGATATTGGAGAACATACCTCAAATCAGAAAGGACAGTCTGGAAGTTTATCTGGGGATGTGTGACATTAGTACAGACACTGAAAAGTCCATTTGTAGAGTAATGTTTCCAGATGGTGAAGTCCAGAAAAGAAGCTAGTGTGATAATGGTGTTGATCAATATGGAGAGGAATGAGAGACTACATAAACAAATGCAGAAGAATAATGTCACATCATTGCTGCTGCTAAAACTTACATGCAACATACATACTTTTCATAGTATTATCTCCATAATTATTTGGATTAATGAGAGCAACTATGATATCTTTATATATGCATTCAGTATTCTTGTACTTTGCCTTTTCAAAAGAAACCCTTCAAATCAAAACATATGTGTCTTAGTATTTATTCATGAAGTGCACCTCTGGTTTGCTCCTACACTATTCACAATAGTCAAACTAGGAAATCAGCCTAGGGGACCATAATATTTAAGTACTAAAACGAAGGATGATACAAACACATTGTACTCAGTCATAACAATGAATGAAATTATGTCATTTGCATGAGTATTGCTTGCACTGGTGATTTCATCTGGAAAACTAAACAGAAAAAATATCATAACTTTTCTTTCGTATGATGAAACCAGAGTAAAAGGTAAACTAAAAGGAAGAATACAAGATATTTTTTGAAGGAGAATGGGAGGGAATGAAAAAAGAAATAGTAAAAGATGATGGAAATAGAATCAAAGTATGCAATTAAAAGATATAAAGTATATAAAAAGCAACAATAAATCCTATTTGTTTGTAAAATTATCATACTGAAAGAAGGGAACTGATTCATGAAAAAGGTTAATTCCTGCTGATGAGGGAAAACTGTGTATATGAAGAGTGAATTATCTGAGCCAGATCATCAAGTTAATAAACTCCCAGCATGGTACTGAAATGGCATCCAAATTCAAGAAGTCACAGACAGAGAAGACTTATTGTTTTATTTGTCTAATCAAAACAGCCATATCATGTTTCACATCTATGCATCATTGCTATACTCAATCCATGTTTCTTTAACAACACTTTCATATTATTTAATTTTAACTTACATATAACTTTAATATTTATGGGGTACAAACTGATTATGCAATTCATATATTAGTATATAGTGCTCATATCATAGTATGTTCTTCTGCACAACAATATATCTATTTGTTTGGAGTCTAGAGACAATGAAACAGGTTCTTTTCTCTGTATTCTTTGTCACAGATTTTAATTGTTTACTTGGATTTGGAGCTTTTTAGATTTTTCTGACAAAGTACCATGACTGCACTATAGTCCTTCAACTTGCAAAGACTTCCTCACACTATACACCCCAAAAACTCCAACAACAATGTGATGATCTGTCTTTCTCCTCATTTAATTGTCCATTATGGTTTCATATCCCATGTGAACTTCTTACATTGTAATCTGCATCTTACCTAAAGTGTAAAATCCAGTTGAAAAAAGCTACTTTCTCATTTTTACTCACTTTTGTAGTTTCCTAAAGTTGTTCATCATATGGAAAAAAAGTTGTATTAAGTTACATAGGAAAAGATAATAATGGCAAAATAAAGCATATCAGGCTACATAGTAAATTCAAGTAATTATGTCTGATTAAACATATCTAAATAAATCATCAAAAAGAGATAAAATTATAATTAGTCAGATCTGAATCTTGAAGTCAAGACTGAATTAATACATTCTGTGAAACAAAAGAAAATTCTTTTAAAGGTTTGAATGTAGCTTAAGGGTAGAATGCTAAGCCTGTAGCCTTAGTCCAAGAACCATTATGTATATCAGATAAAGGAAAGTCCTGGACTGTATGAATATTCCTGCATATAATCAGAAGCTAAAAAGAACAATTGTAAAATAAAGCTTCTTATACTTCTTTTTATTTATTAAGCATTTTGTTCTTAATGCAAAGCCGTGAAAACATGAAAGATTTGAAAATAAATGTACGTGCTTTAAAGCAGTGGAGTAAACATTTTTATACTTTTACCTTAGACAAACATAAAAATAATAAAATATGCATGTTAAAGCCAGAAGAATTTCAGATTAATACAAACAAGATTGCTATATAAAGCAGATGATTGCTATTTAAAAACATACCTTCTCAGGGCTGGAGAGGTGGCTCAGGGGTTAAGCTTCTGCCCGGCTGAAGGTCCTGAGTTCGGATCCTAGACCCCGCGTACAGACGCCAGGCAGAAGAGGGGGCGGCCTGTGAATCTGGTCCTGGTGGGGCGGAGCCTACAAATCCCAGGGGAGAGTAAACAAGCAGGAGGTGGAGAAGGTCCATGGTGGTTCCCGAATTCGTCGGTAGTTCTACACACACACACATACCTACACACACATATGCACAGATGCGCACACATGCATACACGCACAATTGAATAAATAATAAATAATAAAATATATCTTCTCCCTGGAAATGTGACTCAGAGATAAGTCTTTTATAAGTATATACAGAAACATAAATTCTATTCACAGTAAAAAAACATGGACACACACATACACACACATGCACACAATATTAATTAGAAAGGCATAAGTACTAAAGCAAACACATTTAAAAATAAATTGCACAATCAAGTCAGAATATCAAAAAGGATACCTCCACTCAGGCTCCATTGTACAACAACAGTTTACATTAGCCAAGATATGTAATTATCAAATGCTTATTATCAAGTACTAAATAAAATATGGCATAACTATGCATCAGAAAATATTTTTCACTTACATAAGATGAATTTCTGCCGTTTCTTTCAAGATGAATATAACATGCTAACCCCTTTTTAAAGAAGTAGGTCAGCTACAGAGAGACAATGTAATATATTCTGTCATATGTAGAAGCTAAAAAGTAGCACTTATGAAAATATAGAGGAAAAGCAAAGAAGGTGAGGAGGAGATAAAAAATTAAAAACGAAGGAGACTAGAAAGCAGGTACAAAAATAAAGCTGATTAGAAGGAAACAACGGTTTAGGATGCAACAGGGAGATTAGAATGTAGATACTTTCTGATATAGTTTATGATTAAAAGAGGCAATTACATTATGAAGGGACCCATCATAATAAAAATGTGTAAAGATATGGAAATGATGATTGCACACAGATTATCTACTTTTCACATGGTAACATATAAACATGCAAAGCTGATATGTCAGAATTTTCAAAATCAAAATAAATGTGTAAAATGGGATGATTTCTAACAGGTGACAGTTTACCACTAAAAATATAAAAAGACGTTTAAATCATCAATGGTTTTTTTAATGGTTTTTAAAACAGATAAATCTGCTCCACAAATGATAAAGTTACCCATATTTTTCCAACTTATATCTAGAAACATAAAAATATATATCAAAAAACTAATGTTATTAACCTCAAATTCTTTTAAATACATGTCATCAGAAACAGGAATGAAAGTTTTACAAACCAACCCACCATTTAAGAGTTAAACAAAGACTGTTAGAAATAGACAAATACTTAGGTTCACATACATATTCTGCTTAACAAATGAGGAAATAGAAAAACAAATATCATCATTGTTCTTTCTATCTTAGGAGAACAACATTTATATTACAAAGCATATGAATTTCAAACTTCTGTCTAAAAGTAGTATCTGTAATCAGTACATGAACTATATCCTCATAATGAAAGAAATATATTCACAGAACTTGGTGTGTAATTAGTATAAAATAAATATTGGCTGCATAAATTACAAAAAATAAATATATTCAAAGACACTCAGTAACTTTTTCCATATCTTAAAAAGCTCTCTTCTCCTTAAGCACTTCAGTAAATTTATCTTCTACTTTAACCACAAAACTTGAAGGTAATTCACCTTTATAGAACACATTGTTTGTTTGTTTTTTCTTTCTTTGAAACAGAATCTCCATGTAGTTTACACTAGCCTTGAACCCAGCAGGTAGCATAGGCAATCTGCCTTTTCTATCTGATTACCTCTGCTTGCTATGATTGGAGCGGTAAAATACTGACTATAGATATACTGGTACCACCAATGCTTCCCCTTCCCTCTGCAGACTCACAAATTGGACTTCCCTTCACCATCACTTAATTGAAACCAATTATTCCTGTATTGGTGAACTTAAAAAGATAATTTTCTTCGTAACTCATTAATAAGTGAATAAAGAATTGAGAATAGACTAACCAGGAAAACTAGCACAGTGATCTGTGGGTTCTGAGAGAAGTGGAATGGACCCTAAGGGTAGACTTAGGTATGCTTTCTCAGCTTACAGTCTCTGAGCACCTATTTCTGTTTGGGGATGGCAGACACACTTGGACAGCATCTCTGATAATAAAGTTCTTGCCTGGATGTTTGGAATCTTTCCTTAAAGGTTGATAATAGAGACTTAGGCTTTTTGCACTTCCTTCATCACGAAGGAATGATATTTGGTCTTCAAGCCAGATTTAGCAATTTACAACCAATCATCATGTCCTGACTTGTTAAAATTTCACACTCTGGACAATAATGGAAGGGATATTTAAAGCTATTCATTAGGTGTACTGTGGAGTTTTTTTTTTTTTTCAATTGTTATTCCATCTCTACGTAGTTGATTTCCCTGATGGGGCCTGGTCTAAGCAGAAGCAAAATCCTCCTAATTTTTTTTTCCCTTGGGATCATATCAGAAGCCAAGTAGATTCAGTGTTTGTTATTCCTTCCCCATAGGCACTCAGAAATTTCAAAAAGTTAGTAATTTGTATTGAATTGGAATGAATTCAAAGTGGCTCTACAGGAAAAAAAGTTCTACATATTTGTATTTCCTAAATCCCATGAGTTTCCATTCCAGTGCACAGACATTTGGCTAAAGGGATTCAGCTGAATTCTCCAGAAAATTTCTCTTCTTATTTCAAACTATATCAAATCTCAGTATTTAACCTGGATCACCCTATTCCATTTTCTCGATGCACACCTTTTTCTGAACAAGTCTCTTATTTTCACATCTTTCTGTATGTGTGGCCCACTGAGTTTCATCTGGGTGGCCTGTCTTAGCACAGAATTTACTGAAGTAGGAATGATATACCAGTGTGTGCACCATTAAGGAAATGGGCTTCCCTTCACCATCTGACACTAACCCTCAGTAATCTCTCAGAGATGCATGTTTCTTCATGAGATCTTTCTCCTTCCAGAATTAAATGTCAATATGGCCAATTCTTAAGTTTTAAGGAAGTAAATACCATTTCAGTAACTTCATGAGTACAATGGCTTTGTTATGTAAGAAAAACGCAATCTAGTAACACCCTTTTTCATGTCATGATCTGATATTCTTATTACTCCCTCTCCCTTGGTGTTCCCTGAGTCTTCTGGAGGGATTTGACTAATATGTCCTGTGGGCCAGTGATTCTCTTCACTTTGGCCCATTGTGATTCTCTATAACAAATCCCTTCCATTGCAAAATGAATCTTAAGTCAAGGGCTAAGGGCGGTCCCACTGTGTGGGAATGATAAGTATATATATAACCAGTTGATAAAATGTTCTCATGGTTAACCCCTAGTAGACTGTTTCCACAAAAAGCCTATGAACTAGCCATCCAAAAATTCTTATCATCTTTTATATTACAAAACATGTATTTTTCCTATTGAAAATCAGGTTTACCCCAACCAGAAAGCAATTGGTTACCCCATAACATTGGTACCACTATTGTACCAATGGACACCCCTTGCTTGGGTGATTGTTATTACAGCTGAAGCATTCACAGCGAGCTGATACAGTTCATAGCATTCTCCCAATATCAGCCTAATGAAAATCTTCTGGTACTGTGAAAATCCGGCCAGAAAGGAAGAAAACCCCAAACTAGTTCCAGTTTATTTATCTTTCCATAACCTCTGATCATTACATAATATGTTCAGCACATAGAGTTTTACTGCCAGGTTCAAGAGAGCAACCAATAGCAATGGCAGTAAAACCTATATGGTTCGGGAAAAACTTTGTGACTCTCTGACATTAGGAGGTGCCACATACCCAGCACTGAATGTTTTGTTTAATCCCCTGTGACTTCTGGGGTGAAGTATTAACTATATCTATATTTTTTGATTAATTGATAATATCGGAGGTTTCTATCTATATCATACACACTTAGGGCTACTTATTTCTCTCTCACCACCTCCTGTGCACCAAACCCTCACTTCCCTTTACTTCTTAAGCCTTCCCCCTTTAATATTTTCCACCTTCTTCCTATCTAAGTTATTTTCTCTCCACACCTTTAAGATTATGACACCTTCCCCTGCCTAGTGCTTAATAGTCCCTTTCTTGGTTTATGGTTGTCACGGGTATGCATAGTTAAGTACAAAAATCTGAAAGTTCAATGATAGCACCCATATATTAAGAGAACATGTAACATTTCCCTTTCTGTCTCTAGGATACCTCGATGAATACACAATTTTCCATTTCCATTTATTTACCAGCTATGCCAATGAGCTCTACTGCCAGCCCAAACGCTACAATTTCAATCAACATCTAAGTAGCTCCAGGCGATGTAAAATACAAAGGTGGGAAGGAGGAGGGATAAAGTTTGAAAAAAAAAAAAAAGGGAGGCAGGGACATCTTCGGAAGAGGGGGCGGTAAGATTGTAAGAGCAAAAGGATGGGGGGAGCAATGATTTGAAGAGTCTCCACATTAGATAGGGCTGAAGCAATCATAATAGGACTTTGCATGCCCTGCGCCATGTCCGTCACACTATTGACCTCACAAAGTCTAACATCGGCTACAGGCACCAAGATCCTTGGAGGCAAGGGATTGATGGTCATAGAAGTGTTCCTATGCTTAAGGGGAACACGAGAAAGGGTTCATGGAAATGCCACTGGGTCCTTTTATGTCATCGGAAAGGAGGACCAAGAGGAGAGTTAGGCATACACAATAAAGGACTGTCTGGGAATTGGGTGGGAGGCACTGGGAGATGGGGAAGGAGGGAGGGGGAGCAGGGGGTTCGGGGTGAGGAGGAAGGGGGGGAGGGAACTGGTCTACCTATTAAGTTTGTATGAGCGGAAATAATAATAAAAAATGTTAAAAAAAAAAGGGAGGGAGAGGGGTCAAACTGTTGTATTAAAAAAAAAGGCACAGGTTAAAACCCCACCTGACTTTGCTTCCCCCTGTTGTGCGGTCCCCTCAGCTAAGGCAAGGTTGCCCTTAGCCTACCTGTTCAGAACTGAGGTCCCAAATGCTGCTTACCTTTGCTTTGCCCTGCTGGTATGCCTGCAATCTACTTTGTTCCTCCCTCTACCCGCTAATCATATACACACATGAAATAACTCCAGGTAGAAGATCTGATATGACATCGAACCACAACAATAAAGAGAAAAAAGCTTCTAGTCAACATGACAGCATAATAGTCACTTCAGAAAACTTATTTAGGAAGCATCAACATGCTCCTACAGCCAGACAACACTGGAAATGATACCTTTTGACCTAAATGAATGCACAGACACTTTTTTACTTTTATCATTTTTAATTATTATTTTATTTTTCATAAGCACATTAAGAACTTATCCCTGTTTTCCTCCATCTCCCCTCTCTCCCATTCATCCCTTCATCAATCCATCCCATTCCCTTCCACCTTCCTGCCTGTCTGCTTCTATGGACCCCAGGGTTTCCTCTGGCTTGTTTTCTCTTGTGGGGTTTCAGGCCTCTTTGGCATCCCAAGGTGCCTCTCTTTGGGCTACCCCACTGATAGGGGCATTTCCCTTCACTTATGATGCTTTAGTCCTGAAGGTTTTCACTGTATGTTCTTATCTCTCTTGAGTTCCTTGAGTCTGGGGGGGGGGTATGATAGTATGTCAGTCATTATGCAGGTATGTCTGGTAAGGATAAGTCTCACTGTAGTGAGTTTCAAGATACAGTAGTCCTTCCCTGAATGGACTGTCTTGTCCAACGGTGAACCTTCAACACCCTCACAGGATGGAGCCTAGAAAAGTAGAAAAGCAGTGAAGCGACAAGCCAGAATGCAGAGTACAGTGATTCAGCAAGGCTCACCCAGAATCAGATCAACCTAATAGCTCCCATCCTAAGGCTTTTAGAACCTCACAGAAGTGGGGGGCGGCGAGATTGCAAAAACCTAAAAATGCGCAAATGTTTGATAAGTAACAAAAAGCAAAATAGGCACAGCAAACATCAGCTACATACTGTAAAACAGCATTCCAGATGGAAGACAACCATTCCATCAAAGAATCAGTATCCAGTAACTTCAGAGAGAACTTCAATCAACATCTACCCCTCCTTAAAGCAGTATACACATATAGAAATCCTAATTCAAGCAGTAGACTCAAGTAAAGTAGCCCTATCAATCAAAGAAAATTATCAACCACCGAATTACAGATGCATGTTGGAAAAACAGGGGAAAAAAAACAAACACAAGAATACAAGAAAAATATGTCTCCTCCCAAGATTACCAGTCCCAAAGTCTCAGCTCCCACAGAGTATAATTCATTGGAAGATATCCAAGAGAGAAATAATCTGGACAATATATTCTACAGATCAATTATAAATATGTTCAAACAGCTCTAAGAGAATATACATAAATGCCTAAACAAATTTGAAAAAAACCACAACAAACTCAGCAAAGAAAACACAAACAAACCAAGATGCAATTAGAATGAAAGTAGAGAACTTGAAAACAGATCTAGAAACACTGAAGAAAACCCAAGGTGATCTGAAAACAAACATGGAAGCACTAGAGAAAAAAGCCCAGGTTGAAATAACACTGTAACTAAAATTCAAACAATGCAATAAGAAATTCAGCAGGGAATCTCGAAAATAAGACTGATCATGCAGAAGACAGATTTGGACGGGAAGACAAAATAGAAAAGGTTGATAAGTCAATCAGAGAAACGGACAAATTGGAAAACACACTTGAACAGAACATGCAGGAACTTTGGGACACCGTCAAAAGGCCCAATATATAGAGCATGGGTATCCCAGAAATGGGCTGAGAAGAGGAAGATTCATTAAGAATATTTAAGGAAATAATTGAGGAAAATTTCCCTGTCCTGAAAAAAGAGATACTCATCCTGATTAAAGAGGCACAAAGAACACCAAATACCCAGGATAGAAAAAGAAATATCCCACAGCATATGATAGGCCACACACCAAATATACACATTAAAGACAAGATCTTAAGAACTGCAAGGCAAGAGGAACAAGTCACATACAGAGACAAACCTTCAAAATAACAAATGACCTTCCAATACATATTGTAAAAGCCAGTAGGGCTTAGAGAGACATAATACAAGTTATGAGTGAATAGAAATGACAACTCAGATTATTTTATTCACCAAAACTCTTGGTCATAATAGAAGGTGAAGGAAAAATATTCCACGACAAAAACAGTCTAAAAGACTATATGACCACTAAGCCAGGGTTACAGAGAATATTGCAAAGGAATCCACAAAATGGAAGAAAAAGATAAATATGTCAAAAACCTCAAGGGAATAAATAATATCAGCAGGAGAACTGAGAGAACGTTCCAAAAGGAGCATCCTCCAATCCTAAACATAAATGCACCAAACACAGGAGCACCCAAATTCATCAAATATTACAAGAGACAAAACAACTAATCAACCCAATCACAGTGATAGTAAGAGACTTTAATACCACACTCACACCATTCACAGATCAATGGATCAAAAAAAAATGAGACACATTGGAGTTAATGAAACCATAAATCAATGGACCTTACAGACATCTAAAGATCATTTCACTCAAACACTAAAGAATACATATTCTTCTCAGCAGCCCATGGAACATTCTCAAAAATAGACCATATGCTAGGACACAAATCAAACCTCCATAAGTAGAGAAAAATTGAAATCTTTCCCTGCATAATATTTGACCCTTATGAAATAAAGGTAGACATCTACAACAAAGTAAACATCAGAAACCACATAAATTCAAGGAAGCTAAATAACACATTTTTCAATGAAGAATGGATCAAAGAAGAAATAAAACAAAATTTAAAAAATCCTTGAGGCCAACACAAATGAAGATACAACCTACGAAAACCTATGGGACACACTGAACGCAGTCCTAAAAGTAAAGTTTACAGCATTAAGTGCCTACATCATAACAAAGGAATGATCCTGAATAGATTAAATGAAAGTGGGGAAACCACGGAAAATACCAGAGAATCATAAGGACAAACTTAAAAAAATTATATTCCTTTATATTGGATAATCTAAAGTAAAAGGATACATTCCTAAACACATATAACTTAACAAAATTGACTCAACTTGAAATAGATACTTTAAACCAATAACAAGTGATAAAATTGAAACAGTGATTACAAATCTTCCAACTAGGAAAAAATCAGGACCAGATGGATTCAGTGCCTACTTCTACCAGACTTTCATAGAAGAACTAACACTACTGTTTCTCAAACTATTTCATAAAATAGAGAAAGAAGGAAAACTCCCAAACTCTTTCTACAAAGCAGTGAGGATGAGAGTTGCCAAAGTCTGCCATGTTACCACCCTCTGTGCCCATACCACAACGAAGGAAGGTTCTGGAACACTCACATCATCCATTGGACCCTAAATGAACTGCCCTCCTCCAGTGTCTCATGGAGTATTTTATTGAGGATTGTTGCTTCTTTGTTCATTTGTGAAATTAGCCTATTATTCCCTTTCTTTGATGCATATTTGTTTGATTTTGGAATCAGAGTAATACTGCAGCTGCTCTACCCACTGGACCATCTCACCAACCCTTAGGAGAGTATTATAATTAAATCTTAAAGGGCAGGAAAACCTGTGGGATCATTAGTCAGGGGAAGAGCGTTCCAAGTAGAGGGAATAACCACTGCAAAGTCCCAGAGACAGGCTGGTAAGATTAGGCACTGGATAGGACACCTGCTTGCAAACCTAGAGACCTAAGTTACATCCCCACAAGCCCACACGATGGAAGGAGAGACCTGATTTTCTAATTTTACCATCTGATCTCCACACTTGTGGGACGGTAGTAGTGGAAGTTCAAGGAGGAGGGAGTTCTGGGAGTGGACATAGCAAGAGGTCAGCAGCACATGTGGTATGAGTTCAAAAAAATGAAAGTCCGAGCCTCTACCCCAAATTCAATGGAAGACACTGGAAGATATGAGCAAAAGAAGCTAATCTGCTTAGTTTGTAAATTACCACTCTGAAGTCCTGCCTTCTGGTCTCCAGGGACCAGTACCATGGGCACCTCACAGCAGCCTTTGGGCTGCCATGGCTTCCCCCATTAGAGTTTCAAATCGTCCATGTGACACTTTCTGGCCTCCCCCATCAAACTGTGAGATGTGTGGGCGTCTGCTTTGCTCAACACTGAATCTCTGAGGTCTACCACACTGTACACTGGGGGAGGTAAAATAACAGTCTCTTTTGGAGGGTGCTGAGACTGGACCCCGGAAAGCCGCATATGCCAACATGCACTGTCACTAAGCTACCCTCTCAGTCCCAGTAATTGCCAGTCTAATAGATAAGCAAGCTAAACCCTCATCAGAGACACCCCTTACACAAAGACCCCTAGATGGACACAGACACCTCCAGTTTCCCCTGCATCAGAGGAATGGATGGGGGCCCAAGGAGCATTCTCAGGGAGAGGATGTGAAGGCTGATGAGAAATTTAAAATATGTCACTGGTCTTTGATAAGGTTAAATATTAGTTGATTCTTTTGAATATTTGAAGTTGATCACACAAGAAAAGCTCAGGTCTTGGAATGCGTGTGATGTGAAAGACAGGAGAGCGTTGTCAGGAATAAAGAGAACCAGCCAGAGAAGGGTAGGCAAGAAAAAAGAGGGGAATACTTGAGAACAAAATACATCGACACATATCTGAAAGCCCATTATTTTATTTGTCGAATATTTAATAAAATGGTACAGTTCTGTTCCTATTTTGTATGTAGTGGACAGTCCTGTCTTAGGAAATAATTTCCCATTGTAAAACTCAGGTTGATTCCTCAAAAGAGCAGATCTAAAAGATTCACAGGGATTTAGAAGTCGTTTCATTATTACGTTTTTACGTAAGATATACTTATCTATCACTCACTAGCTGTTCCGTAGGGGATGGGTTTTCCTAGAAGTCCTCCATTGACTGTGGACAAGAATCAAAAATTGGCGATTCCTTGCCCCAGTCACTCACAGGTTGCTGTCACCTCCTGTCATTCCTTGCCTGAGAGACACGAAGCGCTGTCCAATCGGAAGGTCTGTGGTTAAGGCATGTCCAATGAAAAGCACAGACAGCGAGACGGGGGCGGGCTTCCAGCGTATCTCTGGCCACCATCTTTGAACCTCCGCATCTGGTTCTCAGTGCAGAGCTGGGGGTCTTCAGGCTTGGCGGCCCGCGGCCACGCTGCTGTGGGAGAACGCGGGGAGGCGCGGGCTGACCCCGCTGCCAGGAGCCGTGAGCGCGGCGGGTTGGAGCGCATGGGGCGGGCAGCCATGTGTCCCGCGGCGGTCCGGGTTCTACGTGGTGTGCGGGGCGGGGACTGGGCCTGTGGGGGCCACGAAGCCCTGAGTGCCGCTTAGCGCCGCCGGGAACCTGCTGTGTGGGGAGCGACTGGGAGGGAGCTGGTGGACTGGGCTGGGCTCCGGTCGGGAGCGTAGTCCCAGGCTGGGGATCCAGGGGCACCGGGGACCTCTGGATGGCGATTGGCCCCAGAGTGGTGCGGCTCGGGCAGATGAATGTGTCCGGGCGTCCCGCCGCTGGCCAGGCGCCTGGGGCTTGGAGCAGCCAAGAGGGGGGCGCGTCCATTCAGTGCCCTTGGGCGCCCTGGCGTCCTGGATCCACGCAGCCCTGTGCCAGGTGGACAGAGAGGGGCTCACAGCCTCCTGGCGCCTCCTGAGCTCTGACAACTCTTGGGTTTGTCACTGTTCATCCCAGTGTCTGTTCTCTCTGCATTTCTAAGTCTCCACGAATTTCAGTATCTCTTACTCTTACTATGTGTGTGAACAGCATGTTTCCATCGCATTTCTCGGTGTCCTTCAGTCACTAGGACATAGGATTGGGGTAACCCACTTCACAGTTCATCCCCGTTTTACGTGTGTGTGCGTATGTTTTACAGGGAATGGCATGGAGAGACCCTTGCATGCTAGTTCAACTCTCTTGCCTTGACATGACACACATTTGCAGGATTTTCTCTTTTTTTTTTTTTTATTTGAGACATTTTCTTTTTGTAACCTGAGCTGAAATGTTATTGAGGCAATCCTCCTGCCTGAGCTTCCCAAGTGCTTGGAGTCATAGGCATGTGCAATCCCTCTCTACTACTCTCATTTTCTCCTCATTTCTGCTCATGAGTCCTCATTGACATCACCCTGTGTTGCAGTTAGCCTGCATGGTTGCTGATAAAAAATCACCAATAAAAGGTTGAAGAGAACAAGGTGATTGTTCAGTTATAGTTCTCAGTCCAGCTTGAGAAGAGAGTATGCACCAATAACAAGACTGAGGGAACTGGTCACACCATTTCTAAATGACAGCTAAGAGAAGGATGATCCTTACTTGCCGGACTAGCATGTCTGGTCAAGTGTACACAAGGATGCCAACTTTCTCAACCAGTTTTCTGGATTTTTATTCCAGGGCCTAGTCCCAGCCACTGTGAGCCAGCCCTTCCCCATCAGCTAGACAATGCCCTGCAGGTTTGCTCTGGGCTTCTCTCAGTCACTAATTCTCTACAAATGTGCCCAGAGCTCAAACCCTCAACTGTGAAGTCAATGCCTGTGCCTAACTATGAGTTCTTGAAACCATAAATCTAGTTATGGAGATGCTTAGCATGGGAAAGTTCTTTTCCTGGTACCTTCACAAACCAAGGTAGTGAATGGAGTTCTAGAAGCAGCCACATGCAGATGCCTCATTCCACCTTTTCTATTTGTGTCTCTTTATAAATCTCCTTCGTTGCTGTGTTAAACAGGGGGATGGGTTCTAGACCTGGGTTCAAATCCTTCCTGCCAAGTCAGACAAGATCGTCCAGAATAAGAATCCCAGCAATCAGAAAAACAGGACAAGAGGATGGATGGGTTGTTGCACGAGTTCAGCATTAATATGGACAACTTAGAAAACTACTGTCAAATAAAAAAGAATTCATGGTTATTATTATTTGTTTGAGAGAAAATCTGGCACCCTTGACCATATGTGACCTGCTGGAAGTCAGAGTCAGAAGTCAGTTATCTACTCCTTCCTTTTAGGAATTGAACTTCCATCACCAGACTTGAAATCACCTTACCCGCTGTGTCTTTTCACCAACAGCCAGCCTTCTTGTCTCTTCTTGTCCCTTCTTCTTGTCCCTTCTTATCCCCTTGTGTCCCCATATATGTTACTGAAACATGGACTGGGGAGGAACTTGGACTAGTTCACATTGCACCTTTCTGGATGGTAAACATTGGATGTAGGATTCTTGGAGCAGTTTTGCATGGAGGCCTCTCCCCATCCTGCATCCTCTCACATTATATGGTCCTCTCAGTATCATTTTAGGGTGAAATAGGAGAGAGAGCAACATTTTTGTTCAAGTCTCAACTTTATCCAGTCATGGAAGCACAGCACTTCCTCAGGCACTACAGGTAGAAGAGGGATTATTTACCATGCACAAAGCCCTTGAATTTATACTACATAAGTGGTACATGATGTTAATTTTATTAATAATTCCAGATCTGGGAAGAGGAGGCAAGAAAATTAGTCAGTCATCCTTGGCTAGATACCTGTTCAGGTGAGCTTGGTCTTGCATGAGTTGCTTTCTCAAAAAACAACAAAATTGGGCTGGAGAGATGGCTCTTGGCTTAAGACTATCTTTCAAGCAGAAAGTCCTGAGTTCCTATCCCAGGTTCCATGTAAAAATGCCAGCTGGAAACAGAGACAGCCTGCATTTCTGACCATGGTGTGCAGCACCAGGGAAATCCCAGAGAGAAGCAAGAAGGAGGCAGAAGCAATCCAGGATGATTCCTGAAGTCACCCTTGGTCCTCCACAGGGACACAGAGTGCTTTCTTACACACACACACACACACACACACACACACACACACACACACACACTAAATACATTTTAAAAAATTTAAAAATCAAAATCTCCTGAAATTCTTTTCTGTGGCAAAGTCCAGAGTCCTAGCTTCTTTGCCTGTTTTGAGAACTTTGGAAAGATCTTCACCTGCTAAATCAGATGCGTGGAGCTTCCCAAATACAAAGATGACTGTGTAGAAAAGAGGACAGCCATGTAAGGGCTTCATGCTAAATGGATCCTGGAAGAACCAACAAGGATAAAAGAGAGGGACAAAGAGAAGAGAGAAAGGACTTCTTGTCTCCAGATCGACCAGCGATCCACTCCCATTTACTAGAATGTTCTGCTGCTCAAGTATATTCAGTTCTCACACCAACATTCCCTCTACTGTGAGGAATGCAGGATTTGAAGTCTGAATAATCTACCGTTTTTCATTTCACTTCCTGCTATTGGTCACCTGTTTACACTGAGCTTTCCAAGACTTTGGGAAGCAGGGTCTCAAATGTGTCACCTAGGTCTGGAAATACTTTCCTAAAATGCCGATTTCTTACATGAATTTCCATTCGTTCATTTTTGTACATTAATGTACCCGTTCTACAGTAAGTCCATCCGTTTTCTTCTTCATAGTATGTTTCAAACAGACAGTTCTTTTTCATTTTTTTCTTTGTGTCCTGCAGCAGGTTTTTGAAGAACCAAATTCTGTTTGTGAACACATAAGAAGAAACGTGTGCATAGTCACTTGACCCTATGGAAATCTTTGTACCTACACTTTAACCCTTTTCTGTGTCACATCTGGGGATTCGGAACTATGAAAGTGGTTATATGCACCCTTCAAACCATATGCTTTTTCAGAACCATGCTGTTTTCCATGTGCCTTGATCTCTTAGTTCCCTAATTTTGGAGTTTAGTCTGTATTCTTCCAAATTGACCATGTTTGACAGAAGATCTTCCATGAGTATGCAGGCTTGGTGGGTCTGAGATTCCTGTGGAATGAGCATGAACATCAGGTTCGTATTGTAATTTCTTGAAAAGCTCTTTAAAACATGCTTTCATGAATTGTTGTGTCAACACAAGCAATGTGTTTATTCTATTTTCTTTCTCCCCTGGTAAAAATCAAATATCATATTCTACATAACACTGTTAGCACCCATAGAAATTCCAGTGAGTCCCCATTTTCTGTTCCCAAAACTGAGAAATTGTGTTCACGAGACATGTATTGTTACAGTGGTCAGGGTCATTTGAGGACATCGCAGTGGACTTTACCTGGCAGGAGTAACATTATCTGGATACTGCTCAGAAGACCCTCTATCTACAGGGATGTGATGCTGGAGAACTACAGCAGCCTGACGAGTTTGGGCAAGTGTACCTCTCCTATCACTTTTAGTTTTGGTAGCTTTCTTCTGTTTCGGTACGTAGAGGGATTCTTGCTAGCTTTTACTTTTCATACTATTTTATTATTTTTATTGTTTGTTGTGTGTCTGTTTAATGTATGTGTATGTTCATGTGTCCCAGTTTGAATATGCAAGTGGCAAGGTCTGGTGTACAGGTTAAGGTGAGAGGTGTCATTGTAACCTCTGACCTTTTCTGAGGTTGAGCCTTTTATTTTCTACCATGTACACAAGGCCTATCCACCCTCAAGATTCTGGGGAATTCTTCTCTGTCTTTCCAACCATCGTACCCGAGAAGCACTGGGCTTAAAACCATGTGCTACTGCAGTCAGATTTATTTATTGTATTTGTATACTTGACTTTATATGCTCACCCTTGCATGGCAGACATTTTTTCCTTTTTCTTTTTTTTTTTTAATGAAGAGTATTTTTTCTATCTTTTTATTATTATTTCAGCTCATACAAACTTAATAGGTACACCAGTTCCCTCCCTCCCTCCTCCCCCCGAGCCCCTGCTCCTCCTCCCCTCACCCTTCCCTTCCCATCTCCCAGTGCCTCCCACCACAATACCCAGAGAATCATTTCTTGTGCATGCCTGACCCTCCTCTGGGCCCTCCTCTCCGATGACGTACAAGGTCCCAGTGGCACTTCCCTGATCCCTTTCCCATGTTCCCCTTAAGCATAGGAACACTACTGTGGCTGCCAATCCCTTGCCTCCAAGGACCTTGGTGCCTTTAGCAGATGCTAGACTTTGTGAGGTCAATAGTGTGTTGGACATTGCGCAGAGCATGCAAAGTCCAATTATGATTGCTTCGGCCCTAACTTGTGTGGAGTATCTTGCAAATCATTGCTCCTCCCATCCTTTTGCTCTTACACTCTTACCGCCCCCTCTTCTGCAAATGTCCCTGAGCTTCAGGATGGGGAGAGATTAGGCTGGCCTAGTCCTAGGTGGTTGAAATAGAGTCTCTGAAGTTCTGGATTGTGGTTTGTTGATTTTCTTTTGCAGTTTTGCTGCTCCTGCAATGCCCTTCACTCCATCCTGCTGGGCACTGTATGTCACCCCCTGGCCAGGGACAAAAAGCTGTTAAACTGGAGCCTTATTATAAGAGCACATTCAAGGGTAGATATAATAAAAGTAGGAAAACTCAGTGAGGGAGGGGTCTATCACCCATTTCAAAATAGTTACTTTTTATCTGCTAGACTATATGCCCTCCCCTTCTGGTGAGATCATACCCCCTTAGTTGTAAATGATCAGGAACGAACGTCTGTGAGCTTAAACAGGTATCATATTACTTACTTGCAGTCCTTGATGGAGGCCTATTTTCTCTACTGTAACATGGTCACTTCTCTCCTTGTTTCTGGTGTGGCCCTCCAAACCCATCCCTCCTGTTCATAATCATTGCAATTGCTGTAGGTAATACATAGATTTACCTATGAGTAACTCAAGGTGGGCTGGGTGGCTTTGGTACTAGGAGCCACTTATTAGGGAGTACATATGGTGCTTAATTTTCTGGGTCTGGGATACTTCACTTAATATAATTGTTTCTAATGACATACATTTCCCAGCAAATTCCAGTAATTCATCATTTTTGATGGCTGAGTAGTACTCCATTGTATAGATGTACCACATTTTCCCTATCCCTCGTCAACTGTTGGACATTTGGGTTGATTCCATGACTTTGATATTGTAAACAGTGCAGCTATGAACATGGTCGTGCTTGTGCTATCAAGGTGAACCTCTGCTATATGGGGGGTTATTCCCAAAAGTGGAATAGCAGGGTCATATGGCATTCCAATCTTTAATTGCTTTAAGAATCTCCAGACAGTTCACCAGAGTGGTTGTATGAGCCTGCATTTCCACCAGCAATGTAGGAGAGTTCCCCTCTCTTCACATCCTCTCCAGCATTTGTTGTTGTTTGTATTGTGGATTTTTGCTATCCTGACCAGGCTGAGATGATGTCTCAGGGAAGTTTTGATTTGCATTTCCCTGATGGCTACAGAAGTGGAGCATTTTTGCAAATATTTGTTAGACATTTAAATTTTATCCCTGGTAAAATTTCTTTTAAGTTCCAGGGCCCATTTTTTAATTGGGCCATTGGTTTCCTTGGTGTTTAGGTTTCTAAGTTCTTTGTGCACTCTGAAGAGTAGAGCTCTATCAGATATGTGGTTAGTGAAGATTTTCTCCCATTCTGTGGGTTGTCTTTGAGCTCGTGTTACAATCTCTTTATCGGAACAGAAGCTCTTTAATTTCACAAGATCCCAACTGTTGAGAGTTGATAGCAGTGACTATGCCATTGGATGTCTGTTTAGGAAATGTTGGCCTAGCCCAATCAGCTCAAGGGAGTTCCCTATCCTTTCAACTATGGTTTTTATAGTCTCTGGCCTGATATCAAGGTCCTTGATCCATTTGGAATTAAGTCTTGTACATGGTGACAAGTACGGGTCCAGCTTTAATCTTCTGCATGTGGAGATCGAGTTTTGCCAGCACCATTTGTTGAAGATGCTGTTCTTTTTTCATTGGATGCTATGGGCCCCTTTGTGAAAGACCAAATGGCTATGCTTTTGTGGGCTTATATCTGGGTCTTCAATCCTTATCCATTTATCTGTATGTCTATTTTCGAGGCAGTACCAGGCTGTCTTTATAACTATGGATTTGTAGTATAGACTTAGGTTTGTTATGGTAGTATCTCCAGTAGTGTTTTTGTTACTCTGAGTTGTCTTTGCTATCCTGGGTCTTTTGTGCCTCCATATGAATTTTGAGATTGGTAGGTCAACTTCTTTGAAGAATTGCTTTGGGATTTTAATTGGAGTAGCATTGAATTTGTATATTGCCTTTGGTAGGATGGTCATTTTACGATGTTGATTCTTCCAATCCAGGAAAATGTGAGGTCTTTCCACCTTCTGGTGTCTTCTGCTATTTCTTTTTTTTTTTTAACATTTTTTATTATTATTTCCGTTCATACAAACTTAATAGGTAGACCAGTTCCCTCCCCCCCTCCTCCTCTTCCCGAACCCCTGCTCCCCCTCTCTCCCTCCCCATCTCCCAGTGCCTCCCCCCCAATTCCCAGAGAGTCCTAACTCTCCTCTTGGTCCTCCTTTCCGATGATGTAAAAGGAACCAGTGGCATTTCCCTGAATCCTTTCTCATGTTCCCCTTAAGCATAGGAACACTACTGTGTCCATCAATCCCTTGCCTCCAAGGATCTTGGTGCCTTTAGCCGATGTTAGACTTTGTGAGGTCAATAGTGTGACGGACATGGCGCAGGGCATGCAAAGTTCTATTATGATTGCTTCAGCCCTATCTAGTGTGGAGAATCTTCAAATCATTGCTCCCCCCATCCTTTTGCTCTTACAATCTTACCGCCCCCTCTTCCGAAAATGTCCCTGAGCTTCAGGATGAGGGGAGATTAAGCTGGCTTAGTTCTATGTGGATGATATAGAGTCTCTGAAGTTCTGGATTGTGGTTTGTTGATTTTCTTTTGCAGTTTTGTTGCTCCTGCAATGCCCTTCACTCCATCCTGATGGGCACTGCATGTCACCTCTTGGTCAGAGACAAAAAACTGTCAAACTGGAGTCTTGTTATAATAGCACATTCAAGGGTAGATGTAATAAAAGCAGAAAACCTCGGTGAGGGAGGGATCAGTCACCCATTTGCAAAATGATCTCTTTTCATCTACCAGACTATATGTCCTCCCCTTCTGGTAAGATCATACCCCCTCAGTTGTACATGATCAGGAACGAACGTCTGTGAACTTATCTCAAAATCCATATGGAGGCACAAAAGACCCAGGATAGCAAAGACAATCCTGAGTAACAAAAACTGCTGGAGGTATTACCATACCGAACCACAGTCTATACTGCAAATCTATAGTTATAAAAACAGCCTGGTACTGGCTCCAAAATAGATACACAGATCAATGGATAAGGGTTGAGGACCCAGATATAAGCCCACAAAATACAGCCATTTGATCTTTGACAAAGGGGCCCAAAGAATCCAATGGAAAAAGAACTGCATCTTCAACAAATGGTGCTGGCAAAACTCGATCTCCACATGCAGAAGATTAAAGCTGGACCCGTACTTGTCACCATGTACAAGACTTGATTCCAAATGGATCAAGGACCTTGATATCAGGCCAGAGACTATAAAAATCATAACTGAACAGATAGGGAACTCCCTTGAGCTGATTGGGCTAGGCCAACATTTCCTAAACAGACATCCAATGGCACAGTCACTGCTACCAACTCTCAACAGTTGGGATCTTGTGATATTAAAGAGCTTCTGTTCAGATAAAGAGATTGTAACACGAGCTCAAAGGCAACCCACAGAATGGGAGAAAATCTTCACTAACCACATATCTGATAGAGCTCTACTGTCCAGAGTGCACAAAGAACTTAGAAACCTAAACACCAAGGAAACCAATGGCCCAATTAAAAAATGGGCCCTGGAACTTAAAAGAAATTTTACCAGAGATGAAATTAAAATGTCTAACAAATATCTTAAAAAATGCTCCACTTCTTTAGCCATCAGGGAAATGCAAATCAAAACCTCCCTGAGATATCATCTCACACCGGTCAGGATGGCAAAAATCCACAATACAAACAACAACAAGTGCTGGAGAGGATGTGGAGAGAGGGGAACTCTGCTACATTGCTGGTGGGAATGCAGGCTCATACAGCCATTCTAGTGAGCCGTCTGGAAATTCTTAAAGAAATTAAAGATTGAAATGCCATATGACCCTGCTATTCCACTTTTGGGAATAACCCCCCATATAGCAGAGGTTCGCTTCGATAGCACAAGCACGACTATGTTCATAGCAGCACTATTTACAATAGCAAAGTCATGGAATCAACCTAAATGTCCAACAGTTGACGAGGGGATAGGGAAAATGTGGTACATCTATACAATGGAGTACTACTCAGCCATCAAAAATGATGAATTACTGGAATTTGCTGGGAAATGTATGTCATTAGAAACAATTATATTAAGTGAAGTATCCCAAACTCAGAAAATTAAGCACCGTATGTACTCCCTAATAGGTGGCTCCTAGTACCAAACTCACCCAGCCCATATTGAGACACTCAAGGGTAAACATATGTAATATGGTAATTGCAAGGATTGTGAACAAGAGGGATGGGGTTGGAGGGCCACACCAGACACAAGGAGAGAGGGGACCATGTTACAGCAGAGAAAATCGACCTCCAAGGAATGCAAGTAAGTAATGCTATTTCTTTCCTTATGGTTTTAAAGTTTTCATTGTAAAGGTCTTTTACCTCTTGGTTAGGTTTATACCAAGGTATTTCATTTTTTTAGGGGTTATAGTAAATGGGATTGTTTCTCTCAGGGCTTTTTCACTTCTTTCATTCTGGGCATATAGGAAGGCCTCTGATTTTTTCACATTTATTTTGTATCCTGCCTCCCTGCTGAACTTCTCAATTAGTTCCAGGAGCTTTCTGGTGGAGTTTTTGGGATCACTCAGGTATAAGATCATGTCATCTGAAATAGGGATAGCTTGACTTCTTCCTTGCCGATTTGAATCCCTCTTATGTCCCTTTCTTGTCTTATGGCTTTGATTAAGACTTCAAGTACAATACTGAATAGAAGTGTTGAGAGTGGACAGAATTGTCTAGTTCCTGATCGAAGTGGGAATGCTTCCAATTGTTCCCCATTGAGCATAATCCTTGCTGTGTGCTTGTTGTATACAGCTTTTATTATATTGATAAAGGTTCCTTCCATTCCTACTGTCTCTAGCGTTTTGATCATAAAAGGCTGTTAGATCTTGTCAAAACCTTTTTGTGCATCTGTCGAGAGTATTATGTGGTCTTGGACTTTGGACTGGTTTACATGATGAATTACATTTATTGATTTAGTATGTTGAACCAGCCTTGTGTGCCGGGGATCAAGCCTACTTGGTCCCCATGAATGATCTTTTTAATATGTTTTTGAATCCGATTTGCTAAGACTTTGTTGAGAATCTTTGCGTCTGTGTTCATCAGAGAGATTGGCGTACAGTTTTCTTTTTTAAGTAAATCTTTATTAGGTTTTGGGATTCCTTCCTTCGCTATTTGATGGAACAGTTTAAGGAGTATTGGTGTTATTAACTCCTTAAATGTCTGGTAGAACTCTGTGCTGAATCCATCTGATCCAGGACATTTTTTGGTGGGAAGATTCAAGATTATTTCCTCAATTTCCTTATATGTTATAGGACTATTTAAATAATTCACAACATTCAGATTCAATTTAGGTAAGTTGTGTTTACTTAGAAATTCATGCATCTCTTTTGTGTTGTCAAACTTCACAGAGTATAAGTTTTTGAAATATGATGTTATAATTCTCTGGATTTCTTGGGTATCCGTAGTGATAATGCCATGTTCATTTCTAATTTTGTTAATTTGGGTTTTCTCTCTCTTGCTTTTGGTTAATTTAGCTAGGGGTGTATCAATCTTGTTGATTTTTTCAAAGAACCAGCTTTTTGACTGGATGATTTTTTTCTATCGTTTTTTTAATCTTGATTTCAAATATTTCTCCCCTTATTTTGCTAATCTCTTCTCTTCTACTACTTTTGGGATCACATTACTCTAGTTTCTCTAAAGCTTTAAGCTGCATTGTTAAGTTGTTTATTTCTAATGTTTCCATTTTTTTGATATAGGCATTAAGAGCTATGAATTTACCTCTTACGACAGCTTTCATTGTGTCCCAGAGATTTTGGTAAGTTGTATTTTCATTATCATTCGCTTTTAGGAAATCTTGAATTTGCTTTTTAATTTCTTCCTGTATCCAGTTCTCATTCAGCATCATATTGTTAAGTTTCCAGGAGTTAGTGTATTTTCTCTTGTTTGTTGTGTTGTGGATGTCCAGCTTTAGGCCGTGGTTGTCTGATAGGGCACAGGATAGAATTTCAACTTTTTAGTATATGTGTAGATTCGTTTTGTGGCCCAATTTGTGATCTATTTTGGAGAACGTTCCATGTGCTTCTGAGAAAAATGTATATTCTTTGGTGCGTGGGTGAAAAGTTTGATAGAGACCTGTAAGGCCTATTTCTTAAAGGTTTGATTCAGTTCCAAAGTGTGTCTGTTAAGCTTTTGACCTGTTGATCTATCCCATGTTGAGAGGGTGGTGTTGAAGTCCCCAAGAATTATCGTTTGGGGGTTGATTTCTTGCTTTAGATGCTGTAGGGTTTTCTTAATGAATGTGGAGGGGCCCATATTGGGTGCATATATGCTCAGTATTGTGAAGTCTTCCTGGTGAATTGTACCTGTGACTAAAATGTAGTATCCATCCGTGTCTCTTCTAATTTTCTTTGGTTTGAAGTCCACTTTGTCTGATATCATAATGGCTACCCCTGCCTGTTTTCTGCTTCCATTAGCTTGTAGCATTGTTGACCAGCCTTTTATTTTTAGGGCATGCCTATCTTTTGTGGTGAGATGGGTTTCCTGCAGGCAGGAGATTGCTGGATTGTGATTTTTAATTGTTTTCTGTGTCTCTTGATCGGTGAGTTAATTCCATTAACATTTAGTGTTATAATGGAGAAACTATTTTTAATTCCAGACATTTATTATGTTTAGTAGTTTTTGTAAGTATATTGCTTCGCTTTTAATGGTGTTATACTTGCCTTCTGTTCTCCTGGATATGCCTGTTTTTTTCTTCAAGCTTGAGTATCATTTGTAGCATTTTTTGAAGGCCTGGTTTGGTGGACATGTATCCCTTCAAGTTGTCTTTGTGCTGGAAGATTTTTCTTTCTCCCTCGATCATGATCGATAGTTTTGCAGGGTAAATCAGCCTAGGTTGACATTTTTGTTCACTCAATACTTGAAGTATGTCTCTCCAAGCTCTTCTTGCTTTTACTGTTTCGACTGAGAAGTCATTTATTATTTTAATAGGTTTACCTTTAAAAGTGGCTTGTTTTTTCTCCCTTGAAGCTCTGAGCACCAGTTCTTTATCTTGAGTGTGGAATGTTTTGACTATTATTTGCCGTGGCGAGCTTCTGTTTTGGTTATATCTGTTTGGGGTGTGGAATGCCTCTTGTATATGTATGGGCCTCTCTTTTTTTAGATGAGGAAAGTTTTCCTTGATGATCATTTGAAAAATTTCCTCAAGGGTGGTATTTTGAGATTCTTGCTCTGGTATTCCATGAATATGCATGTTGGGCTTCTTCAGGGTGTCCCATATCTCCTGGATATTTCTCTCAAGTATCTTTTTGGCTTTAACAACCTCTTCCATTGAGCTGGTTAATACTCCCACTTTATCTTCAAGGTCTGAAATTCTGTTCTCTGCCAAGTTAGTTCTGCTGATAAGACTCTCTGTGGAGTTCTGGGTTGAAGATAACTTGTCTTGTAGCTCAGTTTTAAACTCTGTTTGAGTCTGCTTTAACTGCTCTATGCCAGTTTTTGTTTCTTGCACTGTTTTTCTCAACTCCTCCAAGTGTCTGTTGTGTTCCTCCTCAATGCGATTAATTCGATTATTTAATTCCTCCCGGATTTCCTCTTTCATAGTATTGAACATGGTAATGATCATATTTTGAAGGTCGTTATCCTGGGTCAGGCTTTCTTGGCCATTTTCCATGGGTTTGTTCTGGTTGGAGTCTAACATTATGGGATTAATTCCTTCAGTGGGAGATTTGTTTACTTGAATGTTTTCTCATGGATTTGCACTTTGACTTTGGCATTGTCGTTTTAACTCTTAAGATCTTCTTTTAATTTCTGTGCGTTTTTCACTAAACTGAATTCTTTGGCCTGGGGTTTTGGGGGTGGGCGGAGACGGAGCTTACCTAGGTCGAGGTGAGTCCAGGCTGGACCCCAGGCGAACCGGGTGGGGAATGGGAGAAGGAAGAATGGGGCCTTGGTGGGCGCTATTTAACCTGGGGGACCTGGGGGGAGCCCGGGCGCAGAGGGGTGCCCTCTCCTCCTCCCAGGCCCTGCGCGCGGGGCTCTGGCTGGATGGTGGGAGGAGCTGGGTCTCTCGGGCGGCCTGGGGTTCTGGGGGTGGGGGGGACTGAGCTTACCTAGGTCAAGGCACGGTGAGGCCCGGCTGGACCGAGCGCTCGCGTCCCGGGCTGCAGAGTGGAGGGGAAGGGAGGATGGGGTGGCCGTCTTATTTAATTGCTTTTCTTTTTTTTTTTCTGTCTGCTGGTGTTGTAGAGGAATTTTTTCTTAGATTTCAAACTTCCTGTTTAGACCTTCTTAGTCATTTTCTTTTTGGCATTTAAAGCTAGTTATGTATTCAAAGATGTCCTCCAGACGGTCTTGAACTCCTGATCTTCCTGCCTCTAACTCTAGTTCTCTGATTACATGTATGTGCCACTACACCCAGATAGAGTTTTTTTTATTGATTTACTTAAACTCTCAGATATTTCTCTACCAAACATTTTTGTCAGTTTTTTATTAGCCCTTGATTGGTATATTGTTCTAATATTTGCTCTGTGATAACCATATGGACATTATTATAGCACTCATACAAGGGGCTCTCCTTTGGAAGAACTTGTTTCCAGTGTCAAAAAAATAATGCAAAGATGTTATGTATCATGATGATTTAAGAACCATAAGGATGTTTACTGGCTGGATAGAAAAAAAATGCATGGGACTTTATTTTAGGCATAAAGTGCACTCACTATTAAGGAATTACTCATTTTTGTTTAAGTTTGAGCTGACTCTTTTCCTAATTTGTCATTTAATTAGTTGGTAGATGTAAACTGAAATTTGACAGTGACTGTGATTATAGTAAATAAGAATTTAAAATCCATTGCCTGAGCACAGTATTCACTGTAGTTATTATGGCATACAATGTGGCATATATGACAAAGTGACAAAAAAGCATCAAGTTTCAAGGTAAAATTCCAGAGCTGATGTTTTCTTCTTGTTATGACATGAAGGAGAAGAGGAAGTATAACTAAGAAGAGACTATTTTCAAAGAGAGAGAGAAAAGATCAATAAGATGGCTCAGCCGGTGAAAGAACTAGTGTGCCAACCTCAATCTTGAGTTCAATCCATGTATCCCACATGGTGAAAGAAGAGAATATTCTCTGAATGTTGTCTTCTCACCTCAATGTATCTCTCTGTTGAAGAAAATATTTTAGAGCTGGAGAGGTAGCTGAAGGGTTAAACACTCTGCCTCACAAGCAGAAGGATTGAAATTAGTATTTAGGTCCCACATTAAAATTGCAGGCAGAGGGTTGGACAGACGGCTCACGGGTTAAGACTCTGTCTCACAGGCAGAAGGCCTTCAGTTTTGATCCCAGGTCCCATGTAAAAACGCCAGGTGGAAATGGCAGTGGTCTACACTTCTGGCCCTGATGGGCAGAGCATGGGAGATCCCAGAGCAAAGAAAGAAGGAGGGAGAAGTAATCCAGGATGATTGCCAGTCACTCTTCGTCCTCCACAGGGACACATAGTGCTTTCTGATACACACACACAAACACAAAATAATTAAATTACATACTTTTTAAAAAATCTAATAAAATTTCAGGCAGAAATGGGAAGGACCTATACTTCCAACTCTGGAGAGTGGAGCCTGAGAAAGTCACGTGGTAGAGCAATGCAGGATGGTTCTCAATGTCATCACTTTAGTGCCTTTTGGTACACACACACACACACACACACACACACACACAAAATTATTACAACGGTTAAGAAAGATAGGAAGAATATAGGAAGCCAAGATTCAGGTGTCAGGATAGCTGAAACTTTAAAAACAATCCACACCTCAAACTTTTCCCAGATTGCAGCATAAAGAAAAGCTAAAAGGACACTGTAACTGTTAATTCAAATAACTTTGCTACCACAGAACCACTCATGGCCTCAACATAAAGCTATAGTTACATTACAGGACATTGTGTGACCAAACCTGACTTGATCTTCAAATTGGAGCATGGACTTGTTCCATGTACTACAGCAGAAGATTCAGTGTGTGCCCTCCCAGGTTCCTTTTTTTTTTATTTTGTGGAAATGACTCATATATACAAGACTGTGCCCAAGTTAAGTCAGTACTGTACTAACTGAGTTTCATTCTCACCCATCTTCTATACATAGAAAAATGAACTTGGGGAAAAGAAAAATCAAGAAAAACAATGGTACTTAAAATACCCTTGAAAAGCAATGTTTAAAAAGATATCTGGAGGCCAAAGAGATAGTTCAGGTGTTAAGTCTCTGCCTGTACTTAAGATCCTGGAAGGTAGAACCTGGGAAACTCCAGATCAAAGCAAAGGGGAGGAAGACTAATCCAGCGTGTTTCCCAAAGTCACCCCTGGGCTTCCACAGACACACATAGTACCACCTTTGATACACAGAGACATACACACACTGAGACACACAAAAAGGAAAGAGAGAAAAAAGAAAGGGAAGGAGAAGGGATGGGAGTGGAGGGAAAGGAAGAATGAGAGGGAAGGGAAAAAGGGAGGGAAGAAGGGGAGGTGAGAAGAGGAGAAGGAAGGAAGGAAGGAAGGAAGGAAGGAAGGAAGGAAGGAAGGAAGGAAGGAAGGAAGGAAGGAGAGAGAGAGGGAGGGAAGGAAGGAGGGAGGGGGAAGGAAGGAGGGAGAGAGGGAGGAAGGAAGCAGGGAGGGAGGAAGGGAAGGAAGGAAGGAAGGAATGAAGGAAGGAAGGAAGGAGAGAGGGAGGGAGGGAGGGAGGGAGGAAGGGAGGCAGGGAGGGAGGGAGGGAGGGAGGGAGGGAGGGAGGGAGGGAGGGAGGGAGGGAGGGAGGGAGGGAGGAAGAGAAAGAAAAACAGAAAGAAAAAGAAAGATTTAAAAAAATATCTGGTAATATTTCTTAGTACTTTAAGAGTTCTCTAATTAAAACTGTAAAACACTGATGAAAGTTATCAAGGATGAGGCATGATTAAATGGCTCAACGGGTAAAAGCCCTCACTGGCAAGCCTGAGACCCTCTTTTTCAAGGCAGACTCTTAACCTCTGAGCCATCTTTGCAGCCCTGAGAACCTATTTTTCATGCAGGGAATCTATATGGTAGAAGAAGAGAACCAACAAATACTGTTTTAAAAAATGAGAAGGCATTGGCACAAAACAACAACACAAACCCACTGAATAGAATGGGGGAATCCCCGCAAAGAAGATTCCCACAATTCCATCCATCTCTTTTACAGCAGTATTAAGGAAAGTCTGTATTGAGAAAAAGATTGTTAATTATGGTCGCATAAAATGTAATCTACACAACCTTGCAGGTACTTTTTCTGCTGCTGTAGTCAATGCTCATACATGACTTAAGAGACAAAGAGTTATATAGCTATGGTTGCAGAGAGGGAGTCCATTTTGGTGAGAAACACATAGTACAAGGCATGGATAGAGGCAGAAGCAAGAACCCCCCGTTCAGCTTCTGTGACTTTCTCTAGTAATGTTACACCTCCCAGTCCTGTTATAACCTCCCAAACATTAACAACAACTTAGGATGCAGACATCTGACCCTGAGGGAGGAACTGATTGAAACCATAGCATTCTGCATAGGCTCCTGGCTTTCTAATACTGCACATACTCATATAAAAGAAAGATTGTGGATAAATGTGGTATTACATATGACCATATGCCTGTCTTCCAAAGAATGGGGAAAGTTCACGGAGATCCTACATTCATTAGTTCAAGTCCAGGTTTCATACATGACATCATTTAGACAACCAAAATAACTATAAGAAACACTGAAAATTCTAAATGCGATTTCATCTTTATTTTCTATTCCACAGTAAAACAACCGTAATGATGGCACACATTATAAGATTAGATTATGAAGAAATGTTTCCCAGAAACTCATTCAAAGTAGTTTTACTGTACATATATTAAATTGGAAAATTTGAACTAGCAAATGATTCTGCCTGGGGAAATACATGTGATGTGATTAAATTAGAGAGAGGATATACCTATGGGCCCATATTTACTGGGCTATTATTTGCAATTAGCAAGACACCGTATCATCCTTTGTGCCCATCATTGCATTCTTTGTCTCATACAGATAAGATTTACATTTTAATATTATTCAGCAATAGTAAAATATCGGGTCATGGTGGTTACTTACACATGGTTTTCAAGTAAAGGAAAAGGATCATTTACAATAGATAATGAATTTCATAGGAAAGATTGAAAAATATCCATTGCTATATATAGCAAAAGTCATGTTAAAATTTGCACTGGACATTTTTAGTTTTGCAAAGGAAAATCCAATTGCACAATGAAGTTTTGTATTTATTCATTTTTTAAGTGTTTCTTGTAATTTTGGAAAAAATATAGGTCCAAGATATATAAAGGAGGAAATGAATTTTAAAAATTGGTTGGTGAGTGATGTATTCTATTTTATGAGAATGATAATTGCCTAAAAAATTCAAGAAGTGGGGCTGGAGAGGTGGTTCAAGGGTTAAGCCTCTGCCTTGCAGATGAAAGGTCCTGAGTTCGGATCCTAGACCCCATGAATACAAGCCAAGTGGAAGCAGGGGCAGCCTGCCTTTCTGGTTCTGGTAGGGTTGAGCCCGTGAAGCCAGGGGCAGACTAAACAAGGAGGAGGTGAAGGCAGTCCATGGTGGCTCCTGTATTCGCCCGTTGTTCTACATACACACACACACACACACACACACACACACACACACACACACACACACACACACACGTGCACACATGCACAATTGAATAAAAAAATAAAAATAATTAAAAAAATAAAAATTAAATGAAAAAAAGTCAAAAAGCGTTCTCACAGGGTGAAGTTAGCCGATTTTTAATTCAATGTTAATTTCAAATAGAATCATTGCATGAGCATTTCAGAAGTACTTGACTTTAAGACCACAGCAAGAGGACAACTAGTCATCCTGTATCAGCAGTTAGGAAGAAGAGGGAGATGAGTGCCTGCTGCTTAATCCCTTCTCTCCCCTTTTTGACCACAGAATCACAACATGATGCCAATTTCATGATTGCTCTTCCCACCTTCATTAATCCAGTCAATGAATTCCTCATGGGCATTACCATAGACTCTAGCATAGGTAATTTTGGGTCACATGAATTTGACATGCACACCATTACTTTCGAGACTACTCTGTAGAACTTTTCATGCCTCGGTGTTATGACAGTTTCAATAACATGGGAAAATAGTGCTTGTCCAAAAAAAGTGTAAGCAAGTTCACTTAATCCCCATCTTTCTACTGGCCATGCCTATTCTGCAGGCTGCAGTGACTGTATGCAGTGAAGTGACAGGGCGACCAGACTGTCTGTCATCAGTTATTTAGTGGGAGGGCAATCAGCAATGGGAATGATTACTCTGGCTTTGACATCACTGCCACGCCTGATTTCCCAATTGCATTCTGAGAAGGCAGCCGTGCAACCTCCACACCGGCAATGAGCATTGCAAAGAGGATGAACCGAGCATGTGACCTTGTTAGGCATCATCTCATGAACTCTCCTATGTTCAGTGATGCTCATGAAACGGTGGTAAGCTTTCCACAGCAATGGATACCCAGGGAAGAACTGGCCAGAAGTAACATATGTGCTAGAGTACAGTCTCGGGATATTGTTCCAAAACCAAACAGCCATGCACCATTAGAGTTCAGAGGTTCCAGGAACCATCTGTGACTTTAGGTCTCATTTACGGTCCTCCATAGACTATGGGGCACCAGTTGGCATTCATTCCTTGATACCATCAGCACTGACTTGCTTCTTCCTTTTGAAAGTTTCAGCTGCTTCACTTTGTGCAAGGATTATGTTCGGATCCACTCACCCTTGGCATGGCCCTACAGGGCTAGGCAGCAGTGGTCATGGTGGGTGACTGCCAAATTCTGCCCCTGGGCAGAAAGCATTCAGTAGGTTGAAAATTGCCACAAGGTGGCCACAAGAAAATATCACTTTCATTGAGTACCACACTTTTTGAGCGTTAAAGTCAGAGTTCTGGTCGCCGACCAGGGCAACATATTGCTGAGGGCACTGGAGGAAGGGAACTTATGCATAGATTCGTGATAATACATAGCAAGTATTTTAATGAACCTCATACTTCCTACATGAACAATGGCTACAAGTTTTATGGGTCCTCAACAGTTCTCACTAGTTTGTGTATCTGGCTGTCTATTATTGATATTACCCCCTGGGTGTGAATGTCTATCACTCTCCTGTTGCAACCTAGGCATTTGATGATGGCCCCTTTCTCTCATAGCCTTTGGCCATTTCTTGCCTACAGTTATTTTAAAGTAGAACTAGAAATGCCTAGCCCGTACCAAACAGTTTAATTTAACATTTTCATGAGGCTGTATCAACTAGTGCATTATGCACAAATAGAATCAAACAATTTTCAAAAAGCTTCTGCAAATCTTCACAAATCTTCTGTTTTTTAAGGAGACAACTGAGTTCTACAATTCCTAAGGCAGGAATCTTTACTGCACACAAAATGTGAACAGAACTGGAACGTTGTATTTAAGTATAAAGGAATTTTCAGGCATGTGCCAATGTATTTTGTTCTCAATAATTACCTCCTTATTCTCCCCTAACCTCTCCAGCCGGTTCTCTTTATTCTTGTGACAGTGTTTCTCTACTTTTCACACTACATACATTCCAAGAATTGCAAATTTGTGTGTCTGAGTGTTTGCTCATTTGCAAATATTTAAAAACATATTCATTGTTTTACAACCATATCAATGATCAAATGTATATGTATTTTTTATTCATCATCAGAGGAGAAATTCTAAAACATGTACCCCATATGTGTGACAATGATTTCTGTTCCCTTGGATACATGTACATTGTACTTTCAATGAAATTACTGGCCTTGAATCATCATTTTATGAATTTCAAGTGTCATTAAGATGCAATGTCCAATATAAATATATTTTTCTTTCAGCAATATAGACAATGTAGACATACAAGATGTCTTGAATTTATTCTTTTTTATTTTATTTAAGAGCCAGAGCGAGAGGAGAAGCAAATTTGTCAATTTAGGTCAGACAGCAAATTTATGCAGTCAGTTTTTTCTTCCACTGTAAGAACTCTGGAGATGGAACTCTGATACTAGGTGATACAGGAATGCTTACCAGCCAAACTCACTGTCTTTGTTTTGCTAGCAAAGCTGTTTCTAGCGCTTGTAATTCAGGTCTGCAATGGAAAAAGCCACATAGTACGCAGTTGTCATAGATAGCTGTTGCATGCAGAACTCTGAATCTCACTGTTTTAACTGTTGGGTACTCACTGAAATCACCAATGGTGGTGGTAGTGAAAAGTGACTCCATGGCACACACCTGCAATCTCACTCTTGAGAAGTTAGTGGCTGGAGAATCAGAAATTCACTGATGCTGGCAAAGGCTTTGTTACACTTGCCACTCACTGTGCCCTGATGCATTCTCCTCATGGGGAGAATGGGATAGACAGAGAAAGCGGCAAATGGGTGGGTGGGATCATCAGCCCAGAATGAAAAACAGTGCTTCCAGCATCAGTTGCCTTAAAAGCAATGCAAACAGCCACCAGCAGGCAGACATATTCTGAGTTCACTTTCATTTTATCTCAAAGTGGCAAACTTCTTCCTCCCCAAGATTTATGGCATCACATTTATTTGGTAGCTATTTGTTTCCAGATTCACCCAGATCAATACCAGCAATAGTGGATAATTTAGTTCCTTTTCTCTAGACAGACAGTTCATGTTCTGTGCATGCCTTATCCCAATCAGGGATGATGCAACCACTCCAAGCAAACCCATCTTGTGTACTTTCATAATCATTACCACCTATGTCAAACACGTGATTCTTTTTCTGGAGAGACACCATATAGCCATCAATTCACACATACAGGGATTCAATTAGAATATAGAAATGATTGTACCATAGTTCAACTTGGAAAAATGCATTTAATATTTTTTAACTTTATTTATTTTACAATTTGTGTGTGTGTGTGTGTGTGTGTGTGTGTGTGTGTGTGTGTGTTTATCAGAGGGTGCTGTGTATCCCTGTGGAGAAATAAGAATGACCTCAGGAATCATCCTGGATTGCTTCTTCCACCTTTTGGCTTTGCTCTTGGTTTTCCCAAGCTCTGCCCACCAGGGCTGGAAGTGCGGGCCTCTGTTTCTGCTTAGTGTTTTTCACATGGGATCTGGGATCCACACTCAGGACCTCCTGCTTTTGAAACAGTCTTAACCCCTGAGCCATCTCTCCAGCCCCAAATAGTGCATCTTCTGGCTTACATAGTAATCGATACAAAATTTGTGATAGCAGTTAAAGTTTTGAAGTAAAAAGTTTTGCTAATGTCCTAATTTTTGAGCATTTTGTTTGCTTCAATTTAAACATTTATTTATCTTGAGGAAAAAGGAGAAAGAGATAGCACATATTTTCTGGGAGTGCACAGAGAGATATCTGAAAGAGGTGAAGTTCCTAACTATTCAAATCCAATACCTTGGAGTACAGAAGGTGTGACAGAGAACCAACTCTGACAAATTGTTCTCTGATTAGCCACATGTATAACTCAGCATGCACACACACACACACACACACACACACATACATGCATAAATATAGGCATTCACACACATAATCAAACAAGCTAATTTGTTAACTAATTTAAAAAAGAAATGATTGCTTGCTGTGGTGGCACACATTGATATTATGGGAACTTTCAGAGCTAAGACAGAAGAGTTGGAATTTGGGGGACCAGAGAGATGGCTCAGGGGTTATACCTCTGCCTGGCAAGCAGAGCGTTCTGAGTTCTGATCCTAGATGCCTCCCAAGATCCTAGTGCCTTTAGCAAATGCTAGACTTTGTGAAGTCAATAGTGTGTTGGACATTGCGCAGGGCGCTTTTTAGATTTTTCTGACAAAGCACCATGGCTGCACTATAGTCCTTCAATGTGCAAAGACTTCCTCACACTATACACCGCAAAAACTCCAACAACAATGTGACCATCTGTCTTTTCTCCTCATTTTATTGTCCATAATGACTTCATATCCCATGTGAACTTGTTACATTGTAATCTGCATCTTACCTAAAGTGTAAAATCCAATTGAAAAAAACTACTTCTCATTTTTTACACACTTTTGTAGTTTCCTAAAGTTGTTCATGATTTGGAAACAAGTTGCATTAAGTTACATATGAAAAGATAATAATGGCAAAGTAAAGCAAATCAGACTACATAGTAAATTCAAGTAAATATGTCTGATTAAATAAATCTAAATAAATCATCAAAAAGAGATAAAATTATAATTAGTCAGATCTGAATCTTGAAGTCAAGACTGAATTAATACATTCTGTGAAACAAAAGAAAATTCTTTTAAAGGTTTGAATGTAGCATAAGGGTAGAATGCTAAGCCTGCCGGCTTAGTCAAGCACCATTATGTATATCAGATAAAGGAAAGTCCTGGACTGTACGAATATTTCTGCATAAAATCAGAAGCTAAAAAGGACAATTGTAAAATAAAGCCTCTTATGCTTCTTTTTATTTATCAAACATTTTGTTCTTAATGCAAAGCCATGAAAACATGAAATATTTATAAATAAATGTATATGCTTTAAAGCAGTGGAGTAAACATTTTTATACTTTTACCTTAGACAAACATAAAAATAGCTCCTGCCTGCCTCATCCGCCAGACCTTGCTTTCCATTCGGCCATCCCCAGATGAGTCTGCCCAGCCCCCCTGGTCGCCCCGTGTCTCAGCAGCACCAGGCTGCCTCTGGTTTTAGCCTGGGCCATGCCCCAGTCCCCAGCCCCTTTGTCCCTCCCACCTGCCTGTGCACCCAACTGGACAGGACTTGCTCACATTCCTCCATCCTTGGAGCTTGGGTGGGCCACTAAGCCAAGTCCCAGGGCCCAAATGAAGAATTCTGACATCAACATCAGACCCTCTGCCACTCTGGCCCACCAAGGACACAAGCACGTGGTCTACAGAAGACACACTGCTACTCAGAATTCCACAGAGTCCAAAGGAAACTCAAGCAAAGTTCTAATGTGCAAAGGCCATACATCTGAAAACTTCTACAATCATTCTATCACATGGGAGAGATTCTTCACATCCAGCCCAAAGATATGTAAACCTCCTCCTTTTTTTCACCTTACTGTTCCTTTCTAATATTAAACACTGTAGATTAACTTTTCCATACACCCCAAAAACATATACAACTCCAAGGAGTACACCACTCACTCTCCTATATCACCAAGAAACTAAATATTAAAAGTGCACTACCATACTAATATTCACCCCCTGTCTACTTAACCTGACTTAACCGATGTACTAACAGCCTTATAGCCTCAATTACGAAATAACAATAACAAAAGACAAACATACCCGACTCCAAGGAAAGCACTAGTAATAACTGCCCAAGTGTAGTAATACCAACTAGATTAGTTCAGTCAAACACACACAGAAACTGAAAAGCCCTAGAAGACAAAACAACAATACCCAAGTCAAAGTGCAGGTCCATGAGAAACAAAACCCAAGGAGACCAATATCCCACTGAAAGAATTAACCCCTTAAGGATGGATTCCAACCAGAACAAATTCACAGAAAACAGCCAAGAAAGCCAGACCCAAGACAACCACTTTCAAAGTATGATCATTACCATGATTAATACTATGAAAGAGGAAATCCAAGAGGAGTTAAACAACCACATCAACCACTTTGAACAGGAACAGAACAGGCAATTGGAGGAGATGAGAAATACAGTCCAAGAAACAAAAATAGGCATAGAGCAGTTAAAACAGTCTCAGGAAGAGTTTAAAAATTGAACTAAAAGATAAGTAATCTTCAACCCAAAGCTCAACAGAGAGTCTTATCAGCAGAACTAACAAGGCAGAAAATAGAATTTCAGATCTTGAAGCCAAAGTGGGAGAATTAACCAGCTCAATGGAAGAGGTTGTTAAAGCCAAAAAGATACTTGAGAGAAACATTCAAGAGATGTGGGACATGCTGAAGAAGCCTAACATGAGCCTTCATGGAATACCAGAGCAAGAATCTCAAAATACCACACCTGAGGAAATTTTTCAAATTATCATAAATGAAAACTTCCCTCAACTGAAGAACCAGAGGCCCATCCAAACACAAGAGGCATTTCGCACTCCAAACAGATATGACCAAAATAGCAAATCGCCATGGCAAATAATAGTCAAAACACTCCACATTCAAGACAAAGAAAAGGAGCTCAGAGCTTCAAGAGAAAAAAAGCAAGTCACTTTTAAGATAAACCTATTAAAATAACAAATGAATTCTCAAAGGAAACGGCAAAATCAAGAAGAGCTTTGAGAAATTTACTTCAAGTATTAAATGAGCAAAAATGCCAACCCAGACTGATATACCTGGCAAAACTATCTGTCATGATCGAGGGAGAAAGAAAAGTTTTCCAACACAAAGACAACTTGAAGGGATACATGTCTACCAAACCAGGCCTGCAAAAAATGCTAGAAATGATACTCAAGCTTGAAGAAAAGGACAAGCGTATCCAGGAGGACAGAAGGGAAGTATAATACCACCAAAACATAAATATTAAACAATAAGCTAACAAATTTCACTAAACATAAATATGTCGAGAATTAAAAATAATTTCTCCATTACAACATTAAATGTCAATGGTATGAACTCACCGATTAAGAGACACAGATTACAAACTTGGGTTAAAAACCACAGCCCATCAATCTGCTGCCTTCAAGAAACTCATCTCACCACAAAAGATAGGCATATCCTAAAATTGAAAGGCTGGTCCAAAATTCTGCAAGCTAATGGAACCAGGAAACAGGCAGGGGTAGCCATAATGCTTTAGGACAAAGTGGATTTCAAAACAAAAAATTCATAGGAGACACAGATGGATACCACATTTTAGTCACAGGTACAATTCACCAGAAAGACTTCACAATACTGAACACATATGCACCCAATACGGGCCCCTCCACATTCATTAAGAAAATGCTACAGCGTCTAAAGCAAGAAACCTCCAAACGATAATTCTTGGGGACTTCAACACTTCTCTCTCAACATGGGATAGATCAACAGGTCAAAAGCTTAACAGAGAGAGTATGGAACTCAATCAAACCCTTAAAGAAATGGACCTTACAGACCTCTATGGAACTTTTCATCCATGCCGAAAGAATACACATTTTTCTCAGCAGCAAACAGAACTCTCTCCAAAATAGATCACATATTGGGCCACAAAGGAATCTCCACATATACAGGATAGTGGAAATTCTAGCCTGCACCTTATCAGACCACCACGGCCTAAAGCTTGACATCCACAACACAACAAGCAAAAGAAAATACACTAACTCTTGGAAACTTAACACTGTGATGCTGAATGAGAATTGGATTCAGGAAGAAATTACAAAGGAAATTCAAAATTTCCTGAAAGTGAACGATAATGAAAATACAACTTACCAAAATCTCTGGGACACAGTGAAAGCTGTCCTAAGAGGTAAGTTCATAGCTCTTAATGCCTTCATCGAAAAAATGGAAACATCAGAGGTAAATAACTTAACAATGCAGCTTAAAGCTTTAGAGAAACTAGAGCAGTCTGATCCCCAAAGTAGTAGAAGAGAGGAGATTAGCAAAATAAGGGTAGAAATATCTGAAATCGAGATTAGGAAAATGATAAAGAAATTCGACAAGTCAAAAAGCTGATTCTTTGAAAAAATCAATAAGATTGATACACCCCTAGCTAAATTAATCAAAAGGAAGAGAGATTGTTTGGTCAACTTCTTTGAGGAATTGCTTTGGGATTTTAATTGCTATAGCATTGAATTTCTATATTGCCTTTGGTAAGATGGTCATTTTTACGATGTTGATTCTGCTAGTCTAGGAACAAGGGAGGTCTTTCCACCTTCTGGTGTCTTCTGCTATTTCTTTCTTTAGGGTTTTAAAGTTTTTATTGTAAAGGTCTTTTACCTCCTTGGTTAGGTTTATACCAAGGTATTTCATTTTTTTAGGGCCTATGGTAAATGGGATTGTTTCTCTCAACGCTTTTTCACTTCTTTCATTCTGGGCATATAGGAAGGCCTCTGATTTTTGCACAATTATTTTGTATCCTGCCACCCTGCTGAACTTCTCAATTAGTTCCAGGAGCTTCCTGGTGGAGTTTTTGGGATCACTCAGGTATAAGATCATGTCATCTGCAAATAGGGAGAGTTTGACTTTTTCCTTGCCGATTTGAATCCCTCTTATAATCTCAAAGTTCATATGGAGGCACAAAAGACCCAGGATAGCAAAGACAATCTTGAGTAACAAAAACACTGCTGGAGGTATTACCATAACAAACCTAAGTCTATATTACAAATCCATAGTTATAAAGACAGCCTGGTAGTGGCTCCAAAATAGACACACAGATCAATGGATAAGGGTTGAGGACCCAGATATAAGCCCACAAAATTACAGCCATTTGATCTTTGTCAAAGGGGCCCAAAGAATCCAATGGAAAAAGAACAGCATCTTCAACAAATGGTGCTGGCAAAACTGATCTCCACATGCAGAAGATTAAAGCTGGACCTGTACTTGTCACCATGTACAAGACTTAATTCCAAATGGATCAAGGACCTTGACATTAGGCCAGAGACTATAAAAACCATAGTTGAAAGGATAGGGAACTCCCTCGACCTGATTGGGCTGGGCAAACATTTCCTAAACAGACATCCAATGGCACAGTCCCTGCTACCAACTCTCAACAGTTGGGATCTTGTGAAATTAAGAGCATCTGTTCAGATAAAGAGATTTAACATGAGCTCAAAGGCAACCCACAGAATGGGAGAAAATCTTCACTAACCACACATCTGATAGAGCTCTGCTGTCCAGAGTGCACAAAGAACTTAGAACACTAAACATCACGGCAACCAATGGCCCAATTAAAAAATGGGCCCTGGAACTTAAAAGAAACTTTACCAGGGATGAAATTAAAATGTCTAACAAATATCTTTAAAAATGCTGCACTTCCTTAGCCATCAGGGAAATGCAAATCAAAACTTCCCTGAGATATCATCTCACCCCGGTCAGGATGGCAAAAATCCACAATACAAGCAACACCAAATGCTGGAGAGGATGTGGAGAGAGGGGAACTCTGCTACATTGCTGGTGGGAATGCGGGCTCATACAGCCACTCTGGCGAGCCGTCTGGAGATTCTTAAAGAAATTAAAGATTGAAATGCCATACGACCCTGCGATTCCACTTTTGGGAATAACCCCCCATACAGCAGAGGTTCACCCCGATAGCACAAGCACGACCATGTTCATAGCAGCACTGTTTACAATATCAAAGTCATGGAATCAACCCAAATGTCCAACAGTTGACGAGTGGATAAGGAAACTGTGGTACATCTATACAATGGAGTACGACTCAGCCATCAAAAATGATGAATTACTGGAATTTGATGGGAAATGGATGTCATTAGAAACAATTATATTAAGTGAAGTATCCCAGACCCAGAAAATTAAGCACCATATGTACTCCCTAATAGGTGGCTCCTAGTACCAAATCCACCCAGCCCTCCTAGAGACACTCAAAGAAAAATCTATGTATTACCTACAGTAATTGCAAGGATTATGAACAGGAGGGATGGGATAGGGTGGCCACACCAGAAACAAGGAGAGAGGGGACCATGTTACAGCAGAGAAAACAGGCCTCCATCAAGGACTCAAATAAGTAATGAGACATCTGATTAAGTTCACAGACTTTCGTTCCTGATCATTTACTACTGAGGGGGTATGATCTCACCAGAAGAGGAGGGCATATAGTCTGGCAGATAAAAAGTAACCATTTTGCAAATGGGTGATAGACCTCTCCCTCACTGTGCTTTCCCACTTTTATTACATCTACCTTTGAATGTGCTCTTATAAGAAGACTCTAGTTTAACAGCTTTTTGTCTCTGGCCAGGGGGTGACATACAGTGCCCATCAGGATGGAGTGAAGGGCATTTCAGGAGCAACAAAACTGCAAAAGAAAATCAACAAACCACAATCCAGAACTTCAGAGACTCTATATCAACCACATAGAACTAGGCCAGACTAATCTCTCCCCATTCTGAAGCTCAGGGACTTTTGCGGAAGAGGGGGCGGTAAGAGTGTAAGAGCAAAAGGATGGGAGGAGAAATGATATGTAAGATACTCCATACAAGTTAAGGCTGAAGCAATCATAATTGGACTTTACATGCCCTGCGCAATGTCCAACACACTATTGACCTCACAAAGTCTAGCATCTGCTTAAGGCACCAAGATCCTTGGAGGCAAGGGATTGGCAGCCACAGCAGTGTTCCTATACTTAAGGGGAACACGGGAAAGGGTTCAGGAAAAGGCCACTGGGTCCTTGTACGTCATCGGAGAGGAGGGCAAAGAGGAAAATCAGGCATGCACAAGAAAGGACTCTCTGGGAATTATGGCGGGAGGCACTGGGGGATGGGGAGGGAGGAGGGATGTGCGGGGGAGCAGGGGTTTTGGGGGGAGGAGGAGGGAGGGAGGGAACTGGTGTACCTATTAAGTTTGTGTGAGCTGAAATAATAAATTAAAAAAAAAACAAGAGTGTAGATTAACAGCTTTTGTCTCTGGCCAGGGTGTGACATACAATGCCCATCAGGATGGAGTGAAGGGCATTGCAGGAGCATCAAAACTGCAAAAGAAAAACAACAAACCACAATCCAGAACTTTAGAGACTCTATATCAACTACCTAGAACTCGGCCAGCCTAATCTTTCCCCATCCTGAAGCTCAGGGACATTTGCAGAAGAGGGGGCGGTAAGAGTGTAAGAGCAAAAAGATGGGAGGAACAATGATTAGCAAGATATTCCACACAAGTTAGGGCCGAAGCAATCATAATTCGACTTTACATGCCCTGAGCAATGTCCAACACACTATTGACCTCACAAAGTCCAGCATCAGCTAAAGGCACCAAGATCCTTGGAGGCAAGGGATTGGCAGCCACAGCAGTGTTCCTATACTTAAGGGGAACACGGGAAAGGGTTCAAGGAATGGCCACTGGGTTCTTGTACGTCATCATAGAGGAGGGCTCAGAGGAGAATCAGGCATGCACAAGAAAGGACTCTGAGAATTGGGCGGGAGGCACTGGGGGATGGAGAGGGGAGGGGGAGCAGGGGGTTCGGGGGGAGGAGGAGGGAGGGAGGGAACTGGTGTACCTATTAAGTTTGTATGAACTGACATAATAATAAAAAATTATTAAAAAAAAGCCAGAGAGAGAAAACCCAAATTAACAAAATTAGAAATGAAAGTGGAGTTATCACTACTGAAACCCCAGAAATCCAGAGAATTATAACATCATATTTCAAAAACTTATACTCTCTGAAATTTGGCAACACAAAAGAGATGCATGAATTCCTAAGTAAACACAAATCACCTAAATTGAATCAGGAAGTTGTGAATTATTTAAATAGTCCTAAAACATATGAGGAAATTGAGGAAGTAATCTTGAACATTCCCACCAAAAAATGTCCTGGACCACATGGATTCAGCACAGAGTTCTACCAGACATTTAAGTTGTTAATATCACCAATACTCCTTAAACTGTTCCATCAAATAGCAAAGGAAGGAACACTAGAAAATTCCTCCTATGAAGCTAATATCATCTTAGTCCCAATACCTAATAAAGATACGCTTTAAAAAGAAAACTATAGGCCAATCTCTCTGATGAATGCAGATGCAATGATTCTCATCATATTCTTAGCAAATCGGATTCAAAAACATATCAAAGAGATCATTCACGGGGACGAAGTAGGCTTTATCCCCGACACACAAGATAGTTTCAACATAAGCAAATCAATAAACGTTATTCATCATGTAAACCAGTCCAAAGTCCAAGACCACACGATACTCTCCATAGATGCAGAAAAAGTGCTTGACAAGATCTAACAGGCATTTATGATCAAAACGCTAGAGACAGTAGGAATGAAAGGAACCTTTATCAATATAATAAAAGCTGTATACGACAAGCCCACAAGGATTATACTCAATGGGGAATACCTTGAAACATTCCCGCTTCAAACAGGAACTAGACAAGCTGTCCACTCTCACCATTTCTATTCAACATTGTACTTGAAGTCTTAGCTGAAGCCATAAGACAAGAAAGGGACATAAAAGAGATTCAAATCCGCAAGAAAGAAGTCATGCTATCCCTATTTGCAGATGACATGATCTTATACCTGAGTGATCCCAAAAACTCCACCAGGAAGCTCCTGGAACTAATTCAGAAGTTCAAAAGGGTAGCAGGATACAAAATAAATGTACAAAAATCAGTGGCCTTCCTATGTGTCCAGAATGAAAGAAGTGAAAAAGCCCTGAGAGAAACAATCCCATTTACTATAGCCCCTAAAAAAATGAAATATCTTGGTATAAACCTAACCAAGGAGGTAAAAAACCTTTACAATGAAAACTTTAAAACCCTAAAGAAAGAAATTGTAGAAGACACCAGAAGGTGGAAAGACCTCTGATGTTCCTGGATTGGCAGAATCAACATCCTAAAATGACCATCCTACCAAAGGCAATATACAAATTCAATGTTATACCAATTAAATCCCAAAGCAATTTTTTAAAGAAGTTGACCAAACAATCTCAAAATTCATATGGAGGCACAAAAGACCCAGGATAGCAAAGACAATCCTGAGTAACAAAACACGGCTTGAGGTATCACCATACCAAACCTTAGTCTATACTACTAATCCATAGTTATAAAAAAAGCCTGGTACTGGCACCAAAATAGACACAAAGATCAAGAGATAAGGGTTGAATAACCAGATATAAGCCCACAAAATTACAGCCATTTGGTCTTTGACAAAGGGGCCCAAAGCATCCAATGAAAAAAGAACAGCATCTTCAACAAATGGTGCTGGCAAAACTTGATCTCCACATGGAGAAGATTAAAACTGGACCCGTACTTGTCACCATGTATAAGACGTAATTCAAAATGTATCAAGGACCTTGATATAAGGCTGGAGACTATAAAAACCATAGGTGAAAGGGTCAGGAACTCCCTCTAGTTGATTGGGCTAGGCCAACAGTTCCTCAACAGACATCTATTGGCACAATCACTGCTACCAACTCTCAATAGTTGGGATCTTGTGAAATTAAAAAGCTTCTGTTCATATAAAAAGATCATAACATGAGCTCAAAGGCAACCCACAGAATGGGAGAAAATCTTCACTAACCATATATTTGATAGAAAACCAATGGCCCAATTAAAAAATGGGCCCTGGAACTCAAAAGAAACTTTACCAGGGATGAAATTCACATGTCTAACAAATACCTTACAAAATGTTCCACATCCTTAGCCATCAGGGAATGCAGATCAAAACTTCCCTGAGATATAATCTCACCCCGGTCAGGATGGCAAAAATCCACAATACAAACAACAACAAATGCTGGAGAGGATGTGGAAAGAAGGGAACTCTCCTACATTGCTGGTGGGAATGCGGGCTCATACAGCCACTCTGGCGAGCCATCTGGAGATTCTTAAAGAAATTAAAGTTTGAAATGCCATATGACGCTGTGATTCCCCTTTTGGGAAAAACCCCCCATACAGCAAAAATTCACCTCGATAGCACAAGTGTGACTATGTTCATAGCAGCACTGTTTACAATAGCAAAGTCATGGAATCAATCAAATGTCGTACAGTTGATGAGTGGATAAGGAAAATGTGGTACATCTATACAATGGTGTACTATTCAGCCATCAAAAATGATGAATTAATGGAATTTGCTGGGAAGTGGATGTCATTAGAAACAATTATACTGAGTGAATTATCCCAGACACAGAAAATTAAGCACCGTATGTACTCCCTAATAGGTGGCTCCTAGTACCAAACTCACTAAGAAACACTCAAAGATAAATATCTGGAATACCTACAGTAATTGCAACGATTATAAACAGGAGGGATGGAGAAGGGAGACACCAGTAACAACGAAAGAGGGGACCATGTTACAGTAGAGCACATAGGCCACTATCAAGGACTGCAAGTAAGTAATGAGACATCTGGTTAAGTTCACAGACTTTCCTTCCTGATCATTTACAACTAATGGGGAATGATCTTACCACAAGGGGAGGGCGTATAGTCTGGAAGGTTGAAAGTAACCATTTTGCAAATGGGTGATTGACCCCTCTCTCACCATTGTTTACTACTTTTATTACATCTACCTTTGAATATACTCTTATAACAAGACTCTAATTTAACAGAGTTTTTATCTCTAGCCAGGGGTTGATATCCAATACACATGAGGATGGAGTTTAGGGCATTGCAGGAGCAGAAAAACTGAAAAAAATAAATCAATGAACCATAATCCAGAACATCAAAGACTCTATATCAACCACCTGGAACTGGGCCTGCCTAATCTCTCCCCATCCTGAAGCTCATGGAAATTTGCTGACGAGGGGGTGGTAAGAGTGTAAGAGCACAAGGATGGGAGGAGCAATGATATGCAAGATACTCCACACAAGTTAGGGCCGAAGCAATCATAATTGGACTTTGCATGCCCTGCGCATTGTCCAACACACTGTTGACCCCACAAAGTCTAGCGTTTGCTAAAGGCACTAGGAACCTTGGTGGCAAGGGATTGACAGCCACAGTAGTGTTCCTATGTTTAAAGGGAACACAGGAACCTGTTCTGGGAAATGCCACTGGGTCCTTGCACCTCATTGGAGAGGAGGACCCAGAGAAGAGTTTGGCATGCTCATTAAAGGATGCTCCGGGGATGGGAATGGGAGGCACTGGGGGATGGGGAGGGGTGGAGGGAGGGAAGGCACTGGTGTACCTGTTAAATTTGTATGAGTGGAAATAAAAATAAATAAATATAAAAATAATCAAAAATAAAATAAAATATGCATGGTAAAGTCAGAAGAATTTCAGATTAATACAAACCAGATTGCTTTATAAAGCAGATGATTGCTATTTAAAAATATACCTTCTCGGGGCTGGAGAGGTGGCTCAGGGGTTAAGATTCTGCCAGGCGGAAGGTCCTGAGTTCGGATCCTTGACACCCCCCCATAGACGCCAGGCGGAAGAGGGGGCAGCCTGCATTTCTGATCCTGATACAGCAAAGCCTGTGAATCCCAGGGCAGAGTAAACAAGGAGGAGGTGGAGGCGATCCATGGTGGTTCCCGAATTCATCCGTGGTTCTACACACACACACCTACACACACATACATGCACACACGCACACACATGCATACACACACAATTGAATAAATAATAAAAATATACCATCGCTCTGGGAATGTAACTCAGAGATAAGTCATTTATAAGTATACACAGAAACATAAATTCTATTCACAGTAAAAAACATGGATACACACACATGCACACAATTTTAAGTAGAAAGGCATAAGTACTGCAAGAAAACACATTTAAAAATTAATAGCACAATCAAATCAGCATATCAAAAAGGATACCTCCACTCAGGCTACATTGTACAACAACAGTTCACAGTAGCCAAGATATGTAATTGTCTAATGCTTATTATCAAGTACTAAATAAAATATGCCATAAATACAAAACAGAGAATATTTTTCACTTACATAAGATGAACTTCCACCATTTCTTTCAAGATGAATAGAATACGGTAACCCCTTTTTAAAGAAGAAGGTCAGCTACAGAGAGACCAATGTTATATATTCTGTCACCTGTAGAAGCTAATAAGCAGCACTTATGAAAATATAGAGGTAAAGCAATTAGTAGAGGATGAGGAGAAGATAAAAAAGGAAAATAGAAGGAGACTAGAAAACAGGAACAAAAATAATGCTGATTAGAAGGAAACAGTGGTTGAGGATGCAACAGGGAGATTAGAATGTAGATACTTTCTGATATATTGTATAATTAAAAGAGGCAGTTATATTATGAAGGGGCCCATCATTATAAAAATGTTTAAAGATATGGAAATGATGATTGCACACTGCTTATCTATTTTTCTCATGGTAACATATAAACATGCAAAGCTGATATGTCAGAATTTTCAAAATCAAAATAAATGTGTAAAATCAGATGATTTATAACAGGTGACCATTTACCACTAAAAACATAAAAGGACGCTGAAATAGTCAATGTTTTTTTCCAATGATTTTTAAAGCAGATAAATCTGCTCACAAATGATAAAGTTACCCATATTTTACCAACTTATATCTAGAAACATAAAAGTATATATATCAAAAAACTAATGTTATTAAACTCAAATCCTTATAAATACATGTCATCAGAAACAGGATGAACGTTTTACAAACCAACCCACCATTTAAGAGTTAAATATAGACTGTTTGAAATAGACAAATACTTATTAAGTTCACATACATACTCTGCTTAACATATGAGGAAATAGAAAAACAAATATTATCATTGCTCTTTCTATCCTAGGAGAACAACATTTATATTACAAAGCATATGACTTACAAACTTCTGTCTAAAAGTAGTGTTTGTAATCAGTACATGAACTATACCCTCATAATGAAAGAAATATATTCACAGAACCTGGTGTGTAATTAATATAAAATAAATATTGGCTGCATAATTACAAAAATAAATATATTCAAAGACACTCAGTAACTTTTTCCATATCTTAAAAAGCTCTCCTCTCCTTCAGCAGTTCAGTAAATTTATCTTCTACCTTAACCACAGAACTTGAAGGTAATTCACCTTTATAGAACACATTGGTTTTTTTTTTCTTTCTTTGAAACAGCATGTCCGTGTAGTTCAGTCTAGCCTTGAACTCAGCAGTTAGCATAGGCAAACTGCCTTCTCTACCTGATTACCTCTGCTTACTATGATTTGGGCAGTAAAATACTGACCTTGTTATACTGGTACAACCCTTGTTTCCCCTTCCCTCTGCCGACTCACAAATTGGACTTCAGTTCCCATCACTTAATTGAAACCAATTATTCCTGTATTGGTAAATTTAAAAAGATAATTTTCATCCTAACTCATTAATAAGTGAATAAACAATTGAGAATAGACTAACCAGTAAAACTAGCACAGGGATCTGAGTGTTCTGAGATAAGTGAAATGGACCCTAAGGATAGACCTAGATACGCTTTCTCAGCTTACAGTCTCTGAGCACCTATTTCTGTTTGGGGATGGAAGACACACTTGGACAGCATCTCTGATAATAAAGTTCTTGCCTGGATGTTTGGAATCTTTCCTTAAAGGTTGATAATAGAGACTTAGGCTTTTTGTACTTCCTTCATCAAGAAGGAATGATATTTGGTCTCCAAACCAGATTTAGCAAACTAAAACCAATCACCATGTCCTGACTAGCTAAAATTTCACACACTGGACAATAATGGAAGGGATATTCAAAGCTATTCATTAGGTGTACTGTGGAGTTTTTTTTTTTTTCAATTTTATTCCATCTCTACGAAGTTGATTTCCCTGATGGGCCGTGGTCTAAGCAGAAGCAAAATCCTCCTGATTTTTCTATTTCCTTTGGATCATATCAGAAGCCAAGTAGATTCAGTGTTTGTTATTCCTTCTCCATAGGCACTCAGAAAGTTCAAAAAGTTAGTAATTTGTATTGAATTGGAATGAATTCAAAGTGGCTCTAAAGGAAAAAAAAAAGTTCTGCATATTTGTATTTCCTAAATCCCATGAGTTTCCAGTGCATAGACATTTGGCAAAAGGGATTCAGCTGAATTCTCCAGAAAATTTCTCTTCTTATTTCAAACTATGTCAAAGCTCAATATTTAACCTCCATCGCCCTATCCCATTTTCTGGATGCACACCTTCTTCTAAACAAGTCTCTTATTTTCACATCTTTTTTCCTGTGTTATCTATTGAGTTTCATCCGGGTGGCCTGTATTAGCACAGAATTTACTGAAGTATGAATGGTATACCAATATGTGTACCATTAAGGAAATGAGCTTCCCTTCACAATCTGTCACTAATACACAGTAGTCGCTCAGAGATGCATGTTACTTCATGAGATCTTTCTCCTTCCAGAATTAAATGTCAATATGGCCAATTCTTAAGTTTGAAGGAAGTAAATACAGTTTCAGTAAGTTCATGAATACAATGGCTTTGTCATGTAAGAAGACGCAATCTGGCAACACCCTTCTTCATATCAGGTTCTGATATTTTTATTACTCTCTCTCCCTTGGTGTTCCCTGAGTCTTCTGGAGAGATTTGACTAATATGTCCTATTTAGGGCTCAGCAGTCAGTGATTCTCAGAGGGTCAGTGATTCTCTTCACTTTGGCCCATTGCTATTCTCTATATCAAACCCCTTACATTGCAAAAAGAAACTTAAGTCAAGGGCTAAGAGCTGCCCCAATGTGTGGGAATGATATGTATATATATGACCATTTGATAAAATGTTCTCATGGTTAACCCTTAGTAGATTGTTTCCATAAAAAGCCTATGAACTAGCCATCCAAAAATTCTTATCATTGTTTATATTACAAAAGATGTAGTTTTCCTATTGAAAATCAGGTTTAACCCAACCAGAAAACAATTGGTTATCCCATAACATTGGTACCACTATTGTACCAATGGACACCCCTTGCCTGGGTGGTTGTTATTATAGGTGAAGCATTCACAGCTAGGTGATACTGTTGATAGCTTTCTCCCAATATCAGTCTAATGAAAATCTTCTGGTGCTGTGAAAATCTGGCCAGAAAGGAAGAAAACCCCAAACTAGTTCCAGTTTATATATCTTTCCATAAACTTGGATAATTATGGAATATGTTCAGCATATAGAGTTTTATTACCAGGTTCTAGAAAGCAACCAAGAGCAATGGCAATAAAACCTATATGGTTAGGGGAAAACTTTGTGACTTCTCTGACATTAGGAGGTGCCACATACCCAGTATTGGAGGTTTTGTTTAATCCCCTATGACTTCTGGGATGCAGTATTAACTATATCTATATTTTTTGATTAATTGATAATATTGTATTTTTCTATCTATACCATACACACTTAGGGCTACTAATTTCTCTCTTACTGCTTCCTGTGCACTAAACCCTCACGTCCCTTTCCTTCTCAAGCCTTCCCCTTTAATATTTTCCACCTTCTTCTTATCTAAGTTATTTGTCTCCACACCTTTAAGATTGTGACACCTACCTCTGCCCAGTGCTTAATAGTCCCTTTCTTGGTTTATGGTTATCACAAGTATTCCTAGTTAAGTGCACAAATCTGAAAGTTCAATGGTAGCATCCTTATATTAAGAGAACATGGAGCATTTGCTTTTCTGTGTCTGGGATACCTCGATAAATACACAATTTTCCATTTCCATTTATTTACCAGCTATGCCAATGAGCTATACCCCAGCCCAAATGCTACAATTCGAATCAAAATCTAAGTGGCTCTAGACCATGTAGAATACGAGGTGGGAAGGAGGAGGGATAAAGTTTGAAAAAAAAAAAAAAGGGAGGGAGAGGGGTAAAACTGTTGTATCAAAAAAAGGCACAGGTGAAAACCCCACCTGACTTTGCTTCCCCCTGTTGTGCAATCCCCACAGCTCAGGCAAGGTTGCCCTTAGCCTACCTGTTCAGAACTGAGGTCCCAAATGCTGCTTACCTTTGCTTTGCCCTGTTGGTATGCCTGCAATCCACTTTTTTCCTCCCTCCACGCGCTAATCACATACACATATGAAAAATTCCAGGTAGAAGATCTGATATGACACCAAACCACAACAGTAAAGAGAAAAAAGTTTCTGGTCAACATGACAGAATAATAGTCACTTCAGAAAACTTATTTAGGAAGCATCACCATGCTCCTACAGCCATAGAACAGTGGAAATGATACCTTTTGTCCTAAGTGAATGCACAGACACTTTTTTACTTTTATCATTTTTAATTATTATTTTATTTTTCATAAGCACATTGAGTACTTATCCCTGCTTACCTCCATCCCCCCTCCCTCCCATCCAACCCTTCATCAATCTATCACATTCCCTTCCACCTTCCTGCCTGTCTGCTTCTGTGGACCCCAGGGTTTCCTCTGGCTTGTTTTCTCTTGTGGGGTTTCAGACCTCTTTGACATACCAAGTTGCCTCTCTTTGTGTTACCCCTTTGATAGGGGCATTTACCTTAACTTATGCAGCTTTAGTCCTGAAGATTTCCCCTGTATGTTCTTTTTTTTTTATTTCCACTCATACAAACTTAACAGGTAAACCGGTCTCCCCTTCTCTCCAACCTCCTTTCCCCCTGTAGCTCCTGACCCCCATTCCCTCCCCATTCCCAAGTGCCTCCCCTTCCCATCCCCAGAGCTTCCTTTAATGAGCATGACAAACCTCTGGGTCCTCCTCTCCGATGAGGTGCAAGGAGCCAGTGGCATTTCCCAGAACCATTTCCTGTGTTCCCTTTAAGCAAAGAAACACTGTGGCTGTCAATCCCTTCTCTCCAAGGATACTAGTGCCGTTAGCAAACGCTAGTCTTGTGGGGTCAATAGTATGTTGGACATTGCGCAGAGCATGCAAAGTCCAATTATGATTGCTTTGGCCCTAATTTGTGTGGAGAATCTTGCATATCGTCACTCCTCCCATCCTTGTGCTCTTACAATCTTACCAGCCCCTCTTCTGCAAACTGCCCTGAGCTTCAGGATGGGGAGAGATTAGGCTGGCCTAGTTCCAGGTGGTTGATATAGAGATTCTGATGTTCTGGATTATGGTTCAATGATTTATTTTTTTCAGTTTTGCTGCTCCTGCAATGCCCTTCACTCCATCCTGATGGGTATTGGATATCACCCCTGTCCAGAGATACAAAAACCTGTTAAATTAGAGTCTTGTTATAAGAGTATATTCAAAGGTAGATGTAGTAAAAGTAGGAAACCATGGTGAGGGAGAGGTCAATCACCCATTTGTGAAATGGTTACTTTTTATCTGCCAGACTATATGCCATCCACTTCTTGTAAGATCATACCCCATCAGTTGTCAATGATCAGGAAGGAAAGTCTGTGAACTTAACCAGATGTCTTATTACTTACTTGCAGTCCTTGATGGAGGTCTATTTTCTGTGCTGTAACATGGTCCCCTGTCTCTTTGTTATTGGTGTGTCCCTCTTTCCCCATCCCCCCTGTTCCTAATCTTTGCAATTCACTGTATGTTCTTATCTCTCTTGAGTACCTTGAGACTTGGGGCAGCATGATATTATGTCAGTCATTATGCAGGTATGTCTAGTAAGAATAAGTCTGACTGTAGTGAGTTTCTAGATGCAGTAGTCCTTCCCTGAATGGACTGTTTTGTGCAATGGTGAATCCTCAACATCCTGACAGGATGGAGCCTAGAAAAGTAGAAAAAATAAATCAACGAACTATAATCCAGAACATCAGAGTCTCTATATCAACCACCTGGAACTAGGCCAGCCCAATCTCTCCCCATCCTGAAGCTCAGGGAAGCCCAGTGAAGTGACAAGCCAGAATGCAGAGTACAACGATTCAGCAAGGCTCACCCAGAATCAGATCAACCTAATAACTCCCATTCTAAGGCTTTGAGAACCTGACAGAAGTGGGAGGCGGTGAGATTACAAAAACCTAAAGATGCACAAATATTTGATAAGTAATAAAAAGCAAAACAAACACTACAATCATCAGCTACATGCTGAACACAGCATTCCAGATGGAAGACAACCATTCCATCAAAGAATCAGTATCAAGTAACTTCAGAGAGAACTTCAATCAACATCTACCCCTCCTAAAAGCAGTATACACAAATAGAAATCCTAACTCAAGCAGTAGACGCAAGCAAAGTAGACCTGTCAATCAAAGAAAATTATCAAGCACCGAATTACAGATACATGCTGGAAAAAGAGGGGGGAAAAAACAAACACAAGAATCCAAGAAAACACGCCTCCTCCCAAGATTACCAGTCCCAAAGTCTAAGCTCCCACAGAGTATAGTTTGTTGGAAGATATCCAAGAGAGCAATAATCAGGACAATAAATTCTAAAGACCAATTATAAATATGTTGAAACAGCTCTAAGAGAACATACATAAATGCATAAAAAATTTGAAAAATAAACACAACAAGCTCAGGAAGGGAAACACAAACAAACCAAGATGCAATTAGAATGAAAGTAGAGAACCTGAAAACAGATCTAGAAATACTGAAGAAAACCCAAAGTGATCTGAATAACAAACATGGAAGCACTAAAAAAAAAAAGCCCCAGGTTGAAATAACACTGAAACTAAAATTCAAACAATGCAATAAGAAATTCAGCAGAGAATCACGAAAATAAGACTGATCATGCAGAAGATAGATTTGGACTGGAAGACAAAATAGAAAAGGTTGATAAGTCAATCAGAGAAACTGACAAATTGGAAAACACACATGAACAGAACATGCAGGAACTTTGGGACACTATCAAAGGCTCAATATATAGAGCATGGGTATCCCAGAAATAGAGAAGAGGAAGATTCATTAAGAATATTTAAGGATCCTTGCTTCCTCCTGCCCGCCTCTCCACCCCACCGCTGCTCCCAGTCCTCCATCCCAGGTGAGTTCGCCCAGCCCTCCTGGTGGCTCCGGGTCCCAGCAGCACCAGGCTGCCTCCATGTTTTGTCTGGGCCACGCCCCAGGCCCCAGCTCCTTGCTTCCTCCTGCCTGCCTGTCTACCCAACCAGAAAGGACTTGCTCACATTCCTCCATCCCTGGAGCTTGGGTGGGACACTAAGCCAAGTCCCAGGTCCCAAGTGAAGAATTCTGCCATCAACATCAGACCCTCTGCCTCTCTGGCCTACCGGGGATCCAAGCACGTGGTCCACGGAAGACACACTATAATCAGAATTCAATAGAGTGCAAAGGAAACTCAAGCAAAACTCTGAGTCCAAGGCAATACAGCTGAAGCCCTCTACAATCATCCTATCACATGGGAGGGATATTTCACATGCAGCCTAAAGATAAGTAAACCTCCTTTTTTTAACCTTACTGTTCCTTTCTAGTATTAATTGCTGTAGATCAATTTTTCCATACAGCCACCCCAAAAACATATACAACTCCAGGGAGTACACCACTCACCCTCACATATCACCAAGATACTAAATCATAAAAGTACACTAGCATACTAATATTCAAACCCTGTCTACTTATGCTGACTTAACTGATGTACTAACAGCCTAATAGCCTCATCTAGGAAATAAAAATAACAAAAGACAAACGTAACCAATCCGAGGCAAGCACTAGTAATAACTGTCCAAGTGTAATAATACCAACTAAATCAGTTCAGTCAAAAACACACAGAAACTGAAAGGTCCTAAGAAACAAAACAACAATGCCGAAGTCAAAGTGCAGATCCATGAGAAACAAAACCAAAGAAGACCAATCTCCCACCATAAGAACTAACCCCATAATGATGGATTCCAACCAGAACAAATTCACAGAAAACAACCAAGAAAGCCAGACGCAAGATTACTACTTTCATATTATGATCATTACCATGATCAATACTATGAAAGAGGAAATCCAAGAGGAGGTGCATCAACTGCATCAACCACTTTGAACAGGAACACAACAGTCACTTGGAGGAGTTGAAAAAAGCAGTTCAAGAGACAAAAATAGGCATAGAGCATTTAAAACAGTCTCAGGCAGAGTTTAGAATTGAACTAAAAGACAAGTTATCTTCAATCCAAAACTCAACAGAGAGACTTATCAGCAGAACTAACAAAGCAGAGAAAAGAATTTCAGATCTTGAAGACAAAGTGGGAGAATTAACCAGCTCAATGGAAGAGATTGTTAAAGCCAAAAAGATACTTGAGATGAACATTCAAGAGATATGGGACCCCCTGAAGAAGCCTAACATGTGCATTCATGGAATACCAGAGCAAGAATCCCAAAATATCACACCTGAGGAAATTTTTCAAATTATCATAAATGAAAACTTCCCTCAACTAAAGAATGAGAATCCCATTCGAATACAAGAGGCATTTTGCACTCCAAATAGATATGACCAAAATAGAAAATCGCCAAGGCAAATAATAGTCAAAACAATGCACATTCTAGACAAAGAAAAGGTGCTCAGTGCTTCAAGAGAAAATAAGCAAGTCACTTTTTAAGGTAAACCTATTAAAATAACAAATGACTACTCAATGGAAACAGTAAAAGCAAGAAGAGCTTTGAGAGACGTACTTCAAGTATTAAATAAGCAAAAATGCCAACCCAGACTGATATACCCAGCAAACTTATCTGTCATGATCAAGGGACAAAGAAAAGTTTTCCAGCACAAAGACAACTTGAAGGGATACATGTCTACCAAACCAGGCCTGCAAAAAATGCTAGAAATGATACTCAAGCTTGAAGAAAAGGACAAGCGTATCCAGGAGGACAGAAGGGAAGTATAATAACACGAAAACATAATTGTCAAACAATAAGCTAACAAATTTCACTAAACATAAAAAGTGTCCAGAATTAAAAATAATTTCTCCATTACAACATTAAATGTCAATGGTATTAACTCACTGATTAATAGACACAGATTACAAACTTGTATTAAAATCCACAACCCATCAATCTGCTATCTTCAAGAAACTCACCTCACGACAAAAGATAGGCACATCCTAAAAATGAAAGGCTGGTCCAAAATTCTGGAAGCTAATGGAACCAGGAAACAGGCAGGGGTAGCCATTATGCTTTTGGACAAAGTGGATTTCAAAACAAAAAATCATAGGAGACACAGATGGATACTACATTTTAGTCACAGGTACAATTCACCAGGAAGACTTCACAATACTGAACATATATGCACCCAATACGGGCCCCTCCACATTCATTAAGAAAAGCCTACAGCGTCTAAAGTGAGAAACTTCGAAACGATAATTCTTGGGTACTTCAACACCGCCCGCTCAACATGGGCTAGATCAACAGGTCAAAAGCTTAACAGAGAGAGTTTGAAACTTAATCAAACCCTTACTGAAATGGACCTTACAGATCTCTATCGAACTTTTCATCCACGCACCAAAGAATACATATTTTTCTCAGCAGCACACGGAACTTTCTCCAAAATAGATCACATATTGGGACACGAAACAAATTTCCACATATACAACAAAGTTGAAGTTATAGTCTGTGCCCTATCAAACCACGACGGCCTAAAGCTTGACATGCACAACACAACAAACCACAGAAAATACACTAACTGCTGGAAACAACACTATGATGCTGAATGAGAACTGGATTCAGGAAGAAATTAAAAAGTAAATTCAAGATTTCCTGAAAGTGAATGATAATGAGAATCCAACAGTTCAATATTTAAGAAAATTGTTATTATTGGAAACAGACTGTGGTGTCATTTATTTCATAGAGAAGAATTTTGATCTTTGGAGCTTGAGTTTGCATAACCATTGATTATTATTAACACATTTTGAAATATTTGATGTCAACAAACAATTTGGAGTTCAGGAAATTAAACTAAGTCACTAAAACTGGGTATTATACTAGAATGAAATTATTCTTATTAAGAAATAATCCAAATTAATATTATCTATAAATTTATTGATGTCCAAATATGTTTCTGAGCAAAAACATTTGGGGCTTTAGCATTTTAAAAGGACTCTTTCCTCCTTCTTCCTTTAGAAAAATCTGAGATTTAGTGTATATTACAGAAAGAATTCCAAGAAAGCTTGTCGATTAATAAATGACAGAAGGCTTTAAAACCACTGCAGCAGGAGCCATGGAGGAAATTACCCCAATAATAATTAGAATTCAACAGTGTTTGTCCAGGTATCACTTACATAATTAATCCAACTATTAGTTACATATTAACCCTGCAATAAATAGCTGATTAATAAATGGTAACACTGTAATAAACAGATAGAATCATGACACAACTTTTGCAAAAATATTTACCTTTAAAAGAAAACTTTGAAATAGGACTTAAACACAGAAAGCACTAAGTCATGATATTAAACATTGTCAAAGAGAAATCATAACTAGTTGTAGTTAAAACTTTTGTGCATGTAAAAATAGCTCTGCATATTCATTCATACTCAGCCATATCCACATGCATGTACACATCTTAAGCAGCAGGTATTCAGCACTTTATAAAACTTCAACAGTGACATTGAGTATTTGCTTTTGAATAAAAAGCAAATAAATACAAAATATGTGAGTGTATTGTAGCCACTCTGTTCTCTACAAATGTATGCTATTACAGAAATGTGCCAGTCATATTTATCATGTACAATGTAGTGCTAAAAGTGAGCAGTGAGACTTGGGAAGATGAGTGGTGGGAAAATTCTCTGCCATGCAAGGGTGAGCATATGAAGTCAAGTATACAAATACAATAAAAAAATCTGACTGCAGCAGCACACATTTTCTTTTTTTAATTTTTTTTAATTATTATTTATTATTCAACTGTGCGCATGTGCGTGTGTATGTGTGTGCGCGTGTGTGTCTGTGTGCGTTGTGTGTGTGTCTGTGTATATGTAGAACCACGGACGAATTCGCGAACCACCATGGACGCCTCCACCTCCTTCTGCCCCGGGATTCACAGGCTCCGCCCTACCAGGACCAGAAGCGCAGGCCGCCCCCGCTTCCGCCTGGCGTCTATACGTGGGATCTGGGATCCGAACTCGGGACCTTCCGCCTGCAAGGCGGAGGCTTAACCCCTGAGCCACCTCTCCAGCCCAGCAGCACACATTTTCAAGCCCAGTGCTTTCTATGGTAAGATGGTTGGAATGGTAAGATGGTTGGAAATACAGAGAATTCCCCAGAATCTCGAGGGTGCATAGACCCTGTGTACATGGTAGAAAATAAGAGGCTCAACCTCAGAAAAGGTCAGAGGTTACAATGACACCTCTCACCCTGACATGTACACCAGATCTTGCCACTTGCATATTCAAACTGTGACACATGAGCATATATATATATTAAACAGACACACAACAAACAACAAAAATAATAAAATAATATGAAAATAAAAGCTAGCAAGAATCCCTCTACTTATAGAAACAGAAGAAAGCAACGGAAACTAAAAGTGACAGGAGAGCTACACTCGCCCAAACATGTCAGGCTGCTGTAGTTCTCCAGCATCATGTCCCTGTAGAGGGCCTTCTGAGCAGCATCCAGGTACTGCCACTCCTGCCAGGTAAAGTCCAATGCAATGTCCTCAAATGACACTGACTCCTGTAACAATACATGTCTCTTTAACACAATTTCTAATCTTTGAGAACAGAAAATGAGAACTCGCTGTACTTTCTATGGGTGCTAACAGTTTATGTAGAATATGATATTTGATTTTAACCATGGGAGAAAGAAAATAGAAGAAACATTGCTTATGTTAACACAACAATACATGGAAGCATGTTTTAAAGAACTTTTCAAGTAATTACAATACGAACCTGATGTTCATGCTCATTCCACAGGAATTCCATACCCACCAAGCCTGCCCACTCATGGAAGATCTTCTGTCAAACATGGTCAATTTCAAAGAATACAGACTAAACTCCAAAATTAGGGAACTAAGGGATCAGGGCACATGGAAAACCACATGGTTCTGAAAAAGCATATGGTTTGAAGGGTGCATGTAACCACTTTCATAGTTCAAAATCCCCAGATGTGACAAAGAAAAGGGTTAAAGAGAAGGTACAAAGATTTCCATGGGGTCAAGTGACCTCGCACATGTTTCTTCTTATGTGTTCACAAACAGAATTTGGTTCTGCAAAAATCTGCTAGAGGACACAAAGAAAAAAATGAAAAACAACTGTCTGTCTGAAACATGCTATGAAGAAGAAAACAGATGGACTTACTGTAGAAAGGGAACATTAATGTACAAAAACAAACGAATGGGAATTCATGTAAGAAATTGGCATTTTAGGAAAGTATTTCCAAACCTAGGTGACACATTTGAGACCCTGCTTCTCAAAGTCTTGGAAAGCTCAGTGTAAACAGGTGACCCACAGCAAAAAGTGAAATGAAAAACTGTAGATTATTCAGACTTCAAATCCTGCATTCCTCACAGTAGAGGGAATGTTAGTGTGGGAACTGGAATATACTTGAGCAGCAGAACATTCTAGTAAATGGGAGTGGATCGCTGGTGGATCTGGAGACATGAAGCCCTTTCTCTCCTCTCTTTGTCCCTCTGTTTTATCCTTTTTGGTTCTTCCAAGATCCATTTAGCATCCTTGTATTTGGGAAGCTCCACGCTTCTTATTCAACAGGTGAAGATCTTTCCAAAGTTCTCAACACAGGGGAAGAAGCCAGGATTCTGGACTTTGCCACAGAAAAGAATTTCAGGATGATTTCGATTTTTAAATTTTTAAAATTTATTTAATGTGTGTGTGTGTGTGTGTGTGTGTGTGTGTGTGTGTGTGTGTGTGTAAGAAAGCACTCTGTGTCCCTGTGGAGGACCAAGTGTGACTTCGGGAATCATCCTGGATTGCTTCTGCCTCCTTCTTGCTTCTCTCTGGGATTTCCCAGGTGCTGCACACCATGGTCAAAAATACAGGATGTCTCTGTTTCCACCAGGCATTTTTACATGGAATCTGGAATGGGAACTCAGGACTTTCTGCTTGAAAGACAGTCTTAAGCCATGAGCCATCTCTCCAGCCCAATTTTGTTATTTTTTGAGAGAGCAACTCATGTAAGCCCAAGCTCACCTGAACAGGTATCTAGCCAAGGATGACTGACTAATTTTCTTGCCTCCTCTTCCCAGAGCTGGGATTATAAAAAAATTAACATCACGTACCATTTAGGTAGTGTGTGCATAAATTCATGGGTCTTGTGCCTGAGGAAGGGCTGTGCTTCCATGACTGGATAAATTTGAGACTTGAACAAAAATGTTGCTCTCTCTCCTATTTCACCCTAAAATGATACCGAGAGAACCACATACTGTGAAAGGATGCAGGATGGGGAAAGGCCTCCATGCAAAACTGCTCCAAGAATCCTACATCCAATGTGTACCGTCCAGAAAGGGTGTGGTGCCAATTAGTCCAAGTTCCTCCCCAGTCCATGTTTCAGCAACAAATATGGGAACACAAGAAGGGACATGTATCAAGGGTAGGACACAGATACTAATCGTAATGACTGCGAGAATTGCTGCAAGCTTGAGCTACAGAGTGAATTCTAAGACAGTTGAGTAGAGTGAGAACTTGTATATGGCTGAAACAGGGCAGGGGCGGTTGGAAAACAGAGTCACAGACTTACAAAGAATCATGGGTGTCTCAGAAGCTTTCTGCTGCTACCCATTCCCTGCCCTCATGCATCTGCAGGCTCTTTATCACTACTCCCTGTGACTAAGGGACTGGAACACTAGTAGCAGGCCTGTCCTAGGAAAATCTAGTACTGTTCTGAGCTTCTAGAACACTCACAGGCCTGGACTGGAGATGCTTCTGCGCCCCCACCCCCCACATACACACAGTTGTTGTCCTTCTGATTCACATTTCCAACTCCAAGGAGAAGGCTGGTTGTGACAGCCAAGAGCTACAAAGATGCCAGGCAAAGATGGAGACGTGACAGCAGACAAGGAGGGGTGATGCTCACATGACAAGATTTGCACACTCAGATGTAAAGCTGCACAGTGGTACTGCCAATGGGGAGGGGAGAGGCAGTGTCCTCTGGCATCCATACAGGATCATTGCTTCCCTAACCTTGCGCAGGACGCCACCCCAAGAACTCACCATTTCTGGCTTCAGTAGCATAAAGTGTCTTCACTTGGATCTCCCGAAAACAGCCTGTCATTTGAGACCAAGAAAACTCCCAAAGTTCCTATCTGGAAAAGAAGCAATCTCTTAAAGGCAATATATTTTTATTACTTAAAAATTAGTTTTTACTTATTTGAATATAATTTCAAATGTCACTATAAAGAAGGGATATTTTCTATATATGGCAAAATTTCACATTAAAGTCTGCTGATTTCTCTGAAACTCTTAACTGTGACTCTCACTTGACACTTAAGAATACTCCAGAGAGAGGTTGCTCTTCTTTTCTTACTCTTCATAATGTTCTCTGTCTTTCCATCCTTCCTTAATCTGGCCCATGCCTTCACACTGACATCTTTCCAAAGTCCCCTCTCTCTTGAGAAGGGTCCTCCACTCTTCGATCTCATCCTAATCTGCTCCTTGGTCAGAGCCCTTCTTTTTCAATCTTAATTCTTCAGATTGCTACAGACTGCACCCCCTCCTCACCACCCCACTAACTCCTCCCACTATAAAGTCACTTCTCCCTTTCTCTCCCATCTCCTTGTCTAGGGAGTTGCCTTCCCCCTCAGAACCATGGAGCCTGTCACACCATCCCATGGAAGTTTGTACTCTCTCAGGGAGTCCCATTCTCCTTTAGACACTGGCCCCAAGCCTTCAGTCCATAGACTCCACTGTGTGGACAGTATTTCCTGCCTCACACACCTTCTCCTACCATACACCCTGTTATCCTACACCCATCCTTGGAGACAACTTCAGATGCCTCTTCCATACCTGCTACCCTGGTGCAGACACAGCCTCTGGAGTCCTATGATAGACCAGCCACTATCTTGCAAGTCACTGCCCTAAGTGCTGCTCACCGGCCCTGGCATCCCTTTCTGCACAGTGAATCAGGTGGCACACATTGTCCCTCTCCTGATTTCCTGATTACAAAAGTGATGGATGGAGGGATTTCAAGAAGCTGAGTATCTACAAACTATTTCCTTTCTCTTGTAGTCCACCCCAAAGGTCAAAAGGGTGACATCACCCCGTTCTTCATAGAAAAAAAAAAAGGTGAGACTTCTGATTGGGTTCTGTAAAGTCCCACAGGGAAAATGTGATTGGGAATGGAACTTGGGGCTCTGCATCCCCTAGGTACACTCTACCACCGAACTCGTCCTTGGAGGACAGTCGAATAGCATGTGAACAGCCTGTTCCAAACCTGGAAAACTGAGTTCTAGCCTTAGAAGCTCACATGGTGAAAGGAGAGAAGTGACTTCTGAATATTATCCTCTGACCTCTACCTAACATCCCTGGAATGTATACATGTTCTCTCTCTCTCTCTCTCTCTCTCTCTCTCTCTCTCTCTCTCTCTCTCTCTCCCTCTCTCTCTCTCCCTCTCTCATTATCCCACAAATATATAAATCCAGTGAAATAAAATCACCTTTTCCCTTTCGACTTTTTTCTGGGGGGTTGGGGAGGATTTTTTAGGGTGTTACTAAGTTGCCCAGGATTGGCCTTGAGCTCACTGGGAGTCTAACCTTGTTTCAACTGAATATGCTTCCTTCTGCTTCATCCTCCAGAGCTGTTGGGATTACGGAACTGTACCACCATGCCTGATTGAGTAGGTGAGTATTAGGTTTCAGATGCATTATCTGTTTCAAATGACATATTTAAAGCAGAAAAGAAGGGGTATAGCCACTGCACACAGACACTTCTGAAAGCAGCATCCTGTGTTAACCACTCATTGGGGGGGAAGGAGGAAAAGACAGTCCTTTAAAAATGCTAAACCCCCAAAAGTTTTTGCTCAGAAACATATTTGGACATCAATAAATTTACAAATAATATTAATTTGGATTATTTCTTAATCAGAAGAATTTCATTCTAGTATAATACCCAGTTTTAGTGATATAGTATAATTTCCTGAACTCCAAATTGTTCGTTGACATCAAATATGGCAAAATGTTAATAATAATCAAAGTTATGCAAACTCAAGCTCCAAAGATCAAAATTCTTCTCTATGAAATAAGTGACACCTCAGTCTGTTTCCAAAAATAACAATTTTCTGAAATATTAAACTGTTGGGCCGGGCGGATGCAGCGTGCGTGCTGGTATGCGCACGGTCACAGACCTTCTCCCCGCTGCGGGTTGGGATCTTCGCCAGCTTAGGCGAGCAGAGCGCTGCGCTCCTTCTGTCAGCATGGCTGAAGAGCAGCCCCGGCTGAAGCCCCGCTAAGCCAGCCAGGAGGAGCGCGCCGCGGCCTTCGCCCCCGCTTGCCCATGTTCCCTGCGGCCATGGAGGAGGAGTAAGAACCACCGCGGCGGGACGCGCCAGTGTTTCTCCGCCGCTACCCCAGCGAGCTCTGGTGGCGAATGCCCTTTCTGTACCCCTACCTGCTGGAGCAGGCGGTGGACCATGAGAAGTGTTGCAGCATCCGCAGGCAGTACAGGCAGCTCATCCACAGCTTGCAGCAGAACCGGGAAGACATCATCAACACGGCCAGCGACTTGCTCACCCAGGCCCTGCAGGAAGCCAACGTCCTGTTCCAAAGGGTGAGCCGGGCGAGGGAAGCGGCCCTCGACGCCCAGTTCCTGCTTTTGGCCGCGGACTTAGCTAAAGAAAAAGCAAACCTTTTAAATTCAGACATGAGCGCTTTTAATCACGTTGCGTTTTGTGACAGTCTGTTTGCATTTATGGGCCTCAATTGGATGAAAGACAAGGGCAAGGATCTGAGTGACTGCGATGAGAGTGAGGCCCTTTTCTTCTGGGTAACAGTGCAGAAGGAGGCCAAGTCCTGGATCCTGCGAGCTGAGACGGTCCACTTTATTGTTGCCTCATTCAAGGCAGAACGCTCTGCAAGGAGGCCCCAGCTGGAGAATCACCGCAGAGCTCGCAGAATGGAAGGAAACTGGGATATGCCCACCAAGTTGAGGAAGCTTGACCTGAATGCGAATGAAGACACGACAGAAAAAGAAGTGAAGAGAATCCTGGGATTGTTGCAAACCTACTTTGAGAAGTATCCTGAAACTCCTGTTTCCTATTTTGAGTTCGTGATTGATCCAAATTCATTCTCTCCTACTGTGGAGAATATCTTCTATGTGTCTTTCATTATAAGGGATGGTTTTGCAAGAATAAGGCTGGAAGACAACAAGCTGCCCATATTAGATCCAACCCATGTTAACCAGGTGGATGAAGAAAACGATTCCTATTAGTATGGTAGGAAACAGTGAGTTATATCTTTGAGTTTACAAGATTGGAAAAATGTTGACTAGACATTCGAAATTTCAGAGGCTATGATCAAAAACTCAATAGAATAGGAATTCAACTTGTACTGGATTCCTAAAACAGAATAGAAACAGAAGCACATACTTCAGTAAACTTTTCAGAAAGAAATTGTCTACTGTGCAGTGTGTTTTTCTTAAGTTTATAAAGTTTATTTTTTTTAAAAAGTTACTTCCACGCTTAATGGGAAATGTTTTGAGTGTCCTGTAAGAAGACCCTTAGGAAGTTTGGAATTTTAATGTTCAAAAAAACTCACGGGTTCACTGTTGATTTTATTGCTTCCTCTGTTGTGGTAAAGGGATAGTCTTGTAAGTGACTTCTAAATAAGTTGGGGGAAAAAAGGTTGGTCGAGAATAACCATCTGTACAGCAGTGTATGTGCAGTATTAAGCCTCAAAACAACCTCAGGTGACATGCTTCCTTTCTAATTGTGGGTGTCCCGAGCCACCCAGGTAAACACTCGTGCATGTGAAGCTAGCAAGTGGAGTCCTTAGAGCTAGGGAAAAGTATTCTGAGTTGGGGAATGCATGAAAATACTTGAATATGAGTGTTAACCTGGGCAGGGATTGAAGTGACCTTAACAGTGTTGTAGGAGGCAGAAGATATTTTTGTCTCAAGCTGTATCTCTAGTTAATCTGTCACCACCTTTTCTCTCTAATGTCTGGTAGTACAGAGTATCCTTCAGAAAACAAGTGATCTTTCATCATGTTACAACTTTGGACATTTGTCCTAAACTTTTAGGTTGTTTTTTTTTTTTTTTGACAGGGTGTTGCTCTATAAACCATGCTACATAGCAAGACCCTTGAACTCTGTCCTCCCTCACAAGTGCTGGTGTCACATACATTCACTGTCATGCCAAATTTGGTGTATGATTTTTTGATTTTTTTTCACCTATGGTCTCATGGAGCCCATAATGTTCTCAAACTTGCCACATAGCCAAGGATGGCCTTGACTCCCAGGCCCTCTGTCTTTGAACTTCTGGGATTACAGGTGTGTAAGACCACACCTGACTTTCTTGTAGGATTTTTTTTTGACCGAAGGTGGATAAAAATGAAGGTATTGTTTTGTGTAGTTTTGCTTATATTGCAACTCTATGATACTGGAAGATAACATAAAAAGTGGTGATCTGAATATTGCAATTTGGAAAGCTCCTCTTGAAGATTTTTAAATGCCATAATAGTGTTAATATAAATTCATAGTTTTGTTTTCCTTCCTGGTGCTTTCAGACTTAGGAATTTAAATTATGGAGCAGTTAAGAATTAACTTAGGACTGGGAGAGGCTGGGGGGCTAAATCCTTTGCATAACAAGCCAAAGGACTGGAATTTTGATTCCTAGACCCTGAAAAATGTGTGCTCAGTGGACTGCACTGCTGGTCCTGAAAAGTGGCGCCTGGGAAACTCTAGAGCAAAGCAATAAAGAGGTGTGAGGTAAGGCAGGATGATTCCTGAAGTCACCCTTTGACTTCCATAGGCTCACCTCTGCCACAGGGTACCCTCAAGTGCCCTTTGGTGTAATACACCCAAGGATCTTTGCCTGTTATGATACCTTGACTTCTATGCCCTATATTGGGGTGGAGAAAATCTGTAAATACAAGCTTATTTGGAGATTACTGTGAAAAATTGTCATTAAAATAATTTCAATTTAAACTGTTATTGGTAGTGTTTGCAAGAAATCTATTTCTAAACTTGACCTATTATATGAAGTTTCATCATGCTTTGAACTTCAGTTCTAGAGATTAATGTTAATTTAAAAGCTATTGCTAATAAATTATAACTGTTTTTCACAAAAGTCCCCTACAAAGTAAAGGCAATCAGACAAGTTCATTGATTTGGAGAAACTCCCTCAAGTCAAAAAGGAAAATTGTACTTTTACATTTCTGAAATTCCATTATTTGTTTGGTCCTTATTTTAATGAGACCAAATGGAAAGATACCAATTGTGTCCTAAAAATGCTAAACAAGTTTTTATATCTCCCAAAAATTCTCCCTATATTGATATGCTCTTTCTATCACTCATCTATCATAAATCACACAACATCCTTCCCTCCCTTGTGGGTTACTTAAGCCTCCTGCCAGATTCTGATGCTGTCCCAGTCTTCAGCCCTACTACTGGTTTTCTGGGTACCCCTCCAGGATTCTACTTTCCTGACACTGTTCTAGAATTACTTTTGTAAGCTTTGCTAGCTTTTTTATATGTTCCCAAAGCCCCAAAGTTGGTTTGTTTGTTTCAGGTTATATATTTAAATTTTTGATCCGTTGTTATTTGTTATTTTATATAGAGGGAAATATGCAATGATTACTTTCCTCTCCACTGCATATAGATATCTGTGTTTCTCAGCACAATTTCTAAATGAGAATTTCCATTATGACTGAGTTCTTGAAGCCTTTGTTGAAAAGTAGCTGGTTGAATATATTAGTCAGCTATCCATCTCTATTGCAGAAGGAAGTTTCTAGGTTGAGTATAAGAACTTCTCCAGTTCATGGGTATAATAACAACTGTTTAAAAGGCAGGTTGATATGGTATCTTTATAGCTAAACCTTCATAGTTTGCACTTCCCCTAGGTCCATTTATTCTTCTTTCATAAGTTCTTGTTGTAGCTTACAAGAATGTGGTTTCCACTGAAAAGTGGGCCTTAAATCCAATCAAAAAGATGTTGGTTGTTCCCTTAACATTGTTGCCACTATTATACTGATGACCACCTCTTGACTAGGATGATTGTTATTGCATCTTACACTTTTCACTTACTGATAAGGCTGTTTTCACTGACTGATAAGGCTTTCTCCTCCAATAGCTTTCATAGTATTTTTTGTACTATGAAAGCTATCTGGCAAGTAAGAACCTTTTTAACCTGTCCAATTGATGTTTCTTGTTCGTGTAGTGTGACTCACATGTGTTGCATATTCAGCAATACAACCTTACTATCTGTTTCTGCAGGATGACCAAGAGCAATGGCAAAAGCCTATACTTTTTGGGATGTGTATGAGAGCTTTCTAACCAACAACTTTTCAGAAAGTATCACATACCTGTTACTTCTTCTATTGTTTAATTGCCTATGACTTCTCATTAGAGAATTATAAGGCATTTTTTGTTTTACCCTCTCTTCCTTTTTCTGTGTTCTCCAGCTTAGGGCATGTCTGTTCTTGCTTTCTTTTCACAATGTTTTATATGTTAATAAAGCAGGTTTCTACCCTGTTGTATCCCACAACCCCATTGTTCTTTGTCACTCCCTCATCCCAACCTCCACCCTGTTCCCCAATTCCTCCCAAGGACCTTCCCCCATCTTTACCTCTTCCACTTGGCTGCCTGTGGCAGCACACATCTATCTCTTCCCTTAAGGTCTTCATCTCACCCTTCCCTCCCACCTCCAATTAATGGTCCCTTTCAAGTTTTCTATCTGTTACATGAATTTCAAATTAAGTACAGCAATCAGAAGTTTAATAGAATCCTCAGGTGTTGCAGTCCACCTGAATGGTTGCTGATGAAGGACCATTAAATGTCTTAAGGGAACATGGGTTTATTTTCTTACTCATAGTCCGGTTTTAGTTTGTAGTCCAACTTGAAGGAAGAGCATGTACCAACATCAGGCAAAGGGAACTGACCACATCATCTCTACATAATGGCTGAGAGAGGGATGATCCTTCCTTGCCAGACCAGCATGTCTAGCCATGTATATACAAGGAAGCCAACTCTCACAACCAGCTCTCTGTGTTTTTATTCTTGGGCCTAATTCCACCCATCTGGGCCTTCTCCATCAGCCAGATAATCTCTTGCAGATTTACTCTGGGCTTAACCCAACCACTATTTCTCCACAAATGTGCCCAGAGCTCAAATCCTCAGCTATCAAGTTGATACCTCTGTCTAACTATGACATCATGTAAGAGAAAAGGTGGTGTTTGTCCTTCTGTGTCTGAGATACCTCACTTGATATTACATTTTCCAGTTCTATTTACCAGCTAATTCTATAATTTAATTCTTGATGGCCGAATCATATTCCATTGTATATATGTTCTATGTTTTCACTCCCATTCCTTCATGGATGGGCTTGTATGAGATTCTTGTTTCGTTACTATTGTGAACAAAGCTGCAAACAAGAATGTACATGTTTCTTTGCAGTAAGATGTAGACTCCTTTGGGAATAATCCCCAAAATTGGTATAGCTGTGTCATATGAGATAGTTCCATTTTAGCTATCCAAGGAATCTCTACACTGATTTTCAAAATGGCTGTGCCAGTTGGCACTCTCACCAGCAATGAATAAGGATTCTGTTTTCTGCACCAGCTTTCATTGTTGTTTGTGTTCTTCATTTTAGCCATCCTGACTGTGTAAGATGATATCTCAGAGCAGTTTTAATTTGCATTTCCCTGATGCTGTGAGGATGAGTAAATTTTTTCAAATTTTTCTTCCACATTTTATTTTTGTCCTAATCATACAAGCTTAATAGGGACTTCCATGATCTTCTTATCTCCTCTCCCCCATTCATCCTCCACTGCACTTTTTCCCCGTCTTCGCTTCTATCCTTCCTTTAACCCCCCTCCCTCCTTTTCCCTATCGTGGCGCCTCCCTCTTCCTCCCGCCCATCCCCTGGAGAAACGTTGTTTTTTTTTTTTTCTTTCTAATTCAATGTTTAATGACATCGTTTTGGTATTTTGGAATTGACAAGGGCAGAAATATTTTATCAGTTGTAATTAACAAATACTAAGATCAGTACTTGTTTGTTACAAAATGACTAAGCTTAAAAGAGAGATTTTGTTAATAATGCAGGCAATATTTAAAGAATACAATATCTGTGACTGCTATACTATGAATGAGCCAAATGTTAAGATATTTTTCCAGTACTCTAATTTTATTTCCATTTGCCAATAAAGCCTATCAAATTACTTGAAAATAAGTGATGTTCCAAAATGTTCCAGGAGATATTTGTTGTAAATGTCTATTTATTAATGAAAAGGACAATATCCCTTACTTCCTCAAAATAGGCAATTAATAATACACGTTTTTAAATCAGTACAAATAGGTAGCAAGTAAACACATGAAAAATATTCATATCAAGAATCATCAAAAATACAATTAAAACTATAGTAGTCTACTACTATATACCACTTTACTTTTCAGTTATATATTTTTTAAAATTATTATTTCAAAGAAAAATTTAAAATAGGAGTAAACTTCCTATATACCAACTTAAGTAGCTCAAATAACAAAGATTTAGCAGAAAACATACTGGCAACAACGTGGAGGAATAAGAATGCTCAAACACTGTTGGTGGAATACATGTAAGTATAATCAACCCATCTAAGCAATTTTTCAGTTAGTTAAAAAGTGAATAACATAAACTGAATTACCAACATAAGAGATAGAAAAGACACATGCATATTAAGAGTTGTATGCTTATGTTCGCTAGAACTCTATGTGTAACAGCTCAGAATAAGAGTCAACCAAAGCACTCATGAAGAGATGAATAAATACTGACACATAAATAGAACCAAGTGTTATTTGCCTAAAAAAAGGTATGAGCTATTTAGAAAGCAATACTGATGAAACTTAAAATAATTGTATACTGTGAAAATCAGCCAGAAAAGAGCAAACAAAACATTCTGTTTTCATTCACAAACCATCTCTAGTAAATGGCCACAAGTTAGTGGACACCTGCAAGATTGGGAAACTTAGGGAAGGTCATTATAGGGTATGAAGTTAAAAAAAATGTGTTCCTGATCACTAAGATGGTTTTATAAGTTTATGGCACAACTCTTCAAACTATAAACCATATAAATTACTGCATGTCACAAATTCAATAATAAGCTCTGTGAAATGAGATTTGAAATATAAAAATCGGGACTACTTTCTGGAAACCAGAAGACATGGCAGCCACATGCTGCATCCATTCTCAGCCCTCATAAAGGACAAATTACAGCCCTTTATTGGTGCAGGAAATAATGGCAAGCAATGGCACCTGTCAGGATACTAGACCTGGAACATTGTTAGGAACTGGACCACAATGTCTATATCCCCAAATTACAGGTCCTCTTTGAACGCTATCATTTTCCTATTTCTACAACAATGGACTTGAGGGGAACAACCCACAAGACCACAAGAACCCAAAAACTTTATTTTTGTGGCCAATGACCTCAGCTTGTGGACAGACACATCTCTAGGTCCTGTAAAATCAACCATAGTCACTGAATGATCTGTAGATCATTCTTTTACAAGAGGCACATTCTACCTGCTTTGCTGCAGACACCAATATGCACACTGTATACCAGTCATAGTTCACATGTGGCTTGAGGTATTTTATACATGACATCAACCTGTAGGATAATTGCAATTAGGGCATGGAGTTCTTTGTAAACCTTCACATAGACCCTGGGCATTACAGGACATCCTTTGGGGGGGGTGGGGATAGAACTAATTGATTCCATTTCTTCAAGTACAGGAACTTGAGACAACAGCTGGACTCTCCTCGGGATGACATCAGGAAGTCTTGCAAGAAGTACAAACATCCAAGTCACAAATTAGGACAACAAAATCCCTGATGTTCTCTAGAATGTCTTAGGCAGCAATACAATTTGACTCGAACCTGAATGAGAACAACTTTCTGCATTTGACTGTCCCCATAGAGGTACACAAAGTTTCGACAGCCAAAATGAGCTATTCACCCTTTTGTGTAAAGAGCACAAAGTCTATTTTCCAGCTTTCTCACAAACTAAACTAATCCCTATGATTAAAGGTAGCTTTAAGAATAAGGCATTAAATAGTTTACACATGAGAGCAATGTGAACAAGGCAGTTTACCAACTGGTGATTAGAAACATTCACCCAATTGTCCTGTGATGCTGATTAAAAAACAACTTTTCTGTGTCACAAGTAAGCAATGCATAGGAAATGTCAATAGACTACAGACCAGATCCTCCTGATAAAAACCGGATCAAGGTATGCTTTAATCAGCTAAAAAGAAGAAAAAATTTGCCACAAATGGTCTACTCTCATTCCTCCAGTCAATTAGCATAGATATTTGCCTTTGCTTATCATGATAGGGTGACTAGTGCACACTGAGGTGGGTGGTAGAGGAAGAGTCTTTTATCAGGGGACCTGACACTAATAGAAACAGCAAAGGCCCCTGTTCAGCTCAGTATGCACAGAGAGGCACATGTAAGTCTTGCCCATGCCAGAATGCATAGGGAGTCTCATAACTGGATGCCGGAGGTCTGAGGTTCACCTTCACATCGGGTCCTTCACAAAGGCTCTCTAGTAACAGAACACTTAAAAAAAAGTGCATTCCCTTTGAAATCTAAGGTTCAACTGTGGATTTGTGAACTCATGAGAGCTCTACTGCATTAGGCCTTAGCTTTTCTACATCTGTGCTTTCAGGAGGCCTCTACGCTGTGAGACTTCTGGTGATGGATGAGGCTGGAACACTGGCTAAAGAAATTCCCACAGGTATCACACTCATAAGGCCTCTCCCCGGTATGAACGACCTGATGCTGCACAAGGCCAGACTTTTGGCTGAAGGACTTTCTACACTGGCTACACTCATAGGGTCTGGCTCCAGTATGAATTCTCCGGTGTTGAATAAGGATGGAGCTCTGACTGAAGGACTTTCCACATTCGCCACACTTGTAAGGCCTTTCTCCCGTGTGAACTCACTGGTGTTTAATAAGGGTGGCTTTTTGGCTAAAGGATTTCCCACACTGGTCGCATTCATAAGGCTTTGCTCCAGTGTGAATTCTCCGGTGCTGGTTAAGAATGGCACTTTGACTAAAAGAATTCCCACATTCACTACACTTGAAAAGCCTCTCCCCTGTGTGGACACGCTGATGTTTAACAAGGGTGGCTTTTTGGCTAAAGGATTTCCCACACTGGCTGCATGCATAAGGCCTGGCCCCAGTGTGGATTTTCTGGTGGTCCACAAGACTGGAGTTTTGTCTGAATAGCTTTCCACAATCACTACACTCATAGGGTCTTTCTCCAGTGTGGATTCGCCGATGATCATTCAGGTGGGAGGTTTGGCTGAAGAATTTCCCACAGTCACTACACTCACAAGGTCTCTCTCTAGTGTGGACCCTCTGGTGCTGATCTAGGGAGTACTTGCCACAGAAGGTTTTCCCACATTTGTTGCATTCATAAAGCTTTTTTCCACTAGAGGCCCGTGGTAGAGTGTGTTTGGGGCTGGACGATTTTCCACGTGTTCCTGACTTACGATTTTTAGGAGTGTCATCCAAGCTCTTGGAAATTTTGTCAGACTTCTTACTATCGGGAAAAGTCAGGGACTTTAGAAGGCTCAATATGTCTGGAAGGTCCTTCTCAATGTCCCAATTGGGGAAAGACTTTGTAGATGTGTGAAACAGGCATTTCTGCAGATATGAGGCTTTGTTGACTTCCTTCTTCGAGGGTTTCTCTGTACTGTTATGCTTTGAGGGCTGGTGAAATTTTGCACATGTACCTAGCTTGTGCTTCTGAACAGATAGATCTGCCAGGTGCAAGATGTCTTGCAGAACTGTAATGCACTTCTCACAGAGCTGAGTTTTTGGTGCAGATGGAGCTGTTTTAGAAGGCCCAACCTGTGATGCTCCCACAGAAGCCCTCCGCTCAGGTGTCTCTTCATTGTCAGTTCTGTGTCCACAACCCAGGGAACTTGTAAGTGCAAAGTTCTGAAGCATAACACTGAGGTGCAGGTTTCTTTGAGTCTTGTCAAGAAGCTTCCATTCTTCATGTGAGAAGCAAATGGCCACATCCTTAAAGGTCACACGGCCCTGCATACCGGCCATATGTGCTCCTGCAGTGGTAGAAACCTGAAATTGGAACGGGTGACAGGAGGGCGGGCAGCAGAGTGCGATGGGACAGGACAGAGAATGAAGTAGGAGTTATCACTAGGTCCACCCTCACGTTAGCTGTTGAGCGATGAAGACGGCCCCTGGCGCGTGCCTAAAGACTCTTGTCACCTAACGCTGGACAAAGAAGTCCTAAGGCTCTGCCCGCAAGGACCTCAAGAACCGCTAAAGAACGCCACAGAGAGAGAACGGAAGTCCCACCCCTACTCTCCGATAGACAGGAGGTCCCTCCAATGTCCCTCAGCCCCAAGGAGAAAATCACTGAGAATGGTTTTATGTGAAAACCAAAACTCTCTCTGAATTCTCCACCCTAGTGAGGATTCAGGACTCCATGGCATAGTCCAGAGCCCCTTCTTAGGTGTCCCATTAGCATAGGAACTTAAATATGACTGTTTACTTTTTATTGTTTATTCAATTGTGCATGTATGCATGTGTGAGTGTGTGTGTGTGTGTCTGTGTGTGTGTGTATGTGAGTGTTGAGTTTTTCCCTTGTAAAGTTTTTGACTCTGTCTTTTGTAAGTATGACCACTGTTTCTTGTATAATATATACTAAATATTGTCTTTCTCACTTTGTTGTGATGTTTTTTTTCTTATTCACTCCTGAGTTTTTTATTTCCTTTTTTGTTTCTTTGTTTGTTTGTTTATGCTATTTTCAGACACATGAACATATGGTCAGAGCTGCTGAACCTCCATTTGGGGGGGGGATTATACTTCATGTATAGAGGCCAGAACCACTTTTGGTAGTGCTTTCCGTCTTTCTACCATGTGGGCTCCATGGTTTGAAATTAGGTTGCCAGATTGTCATATGTGTTTTCTTACCCATTGAGCCATCCTGCTGGCATTTAAAGATTTCTTTGCTTCATTCAATTTCTCCTATTTATCATCCAATTCAGTGCCATATCATGTGTACTCAGTGAAGAAACTGAACATGAGCCCTTTATACCCAAAGTTTCTAAAAAACTGAATACTGCACAGCTCAGGCATTGAAGCTGTTTATGTTCGTCAGGAAACTTGACTCAACACTATCGTGTCATTTGCATAATCTTTTCTACTTACAGGACATTTTGTGACCAAACCCGACTTGATCTTCAAGTTGGAACACAGATTTGTGCCACGTACTACAGCAGAACAGTCATTGTGTGCCCTCCCAGGCCATTGAATGCATTCTGAGCAGTAACGTTCACTTAGAAAAGATCTCAATAGCTTTTGGAGAAAACATGCTGTTTTTAACAGTTTCTGCATAAACCCAGAGTATATTACACCTTTTCTTATTCTGAAGCTTGGATTTTTCTGTTTCTGGACAGGACGATCTACTTAATTGCTTCTCTTTTTTGTTTTCCGTCTGCTAATATTGTTGAGGAATTTTTTCTTAGATTTCAAACATTCCATTTAGACCTTCTTAGTCATTTCCTTTTTGGTACTTAAAGCTAGTTATGTATTCAAGGCTGTCCTTGAGATGGTCTTGAACTCCTGATCTTCCTGCCTCTACCTCTAGTTCTCTGATTACATGTATGTGCCACCACACCCAGATAGAGTTTTCTTTATTGATTTACTTAAACTCTCAGATATCTATCTACCAAACATTTTTGTCAGTTTTTTACTAGCCCTTGATTGGTATATTCTTCTAATATTTGCTCTGTGATAACCATATGGACATTATTATAGCACTCACACAAGGGGCTCTCCTTTGGAAGAACTTGTTCCCAGTGTCAAAAAAAACAAGCACTTGGAGGAGTTGAGAAAAACAGTTCAAGAAACAAAAATAGGCATAGAGCAGTTAAAACAGTCTCAGGCAGAGTTTAGAATTGAACTAAAAGACAAGTTATCTTCAACCCAAAACTCAACAGAGAGTCTTATCAGCAGAACTAACGAAGCAGAAAATAGAATTTCGGATCTTGAAGACAAAGTGGGAGAATTAACCAACTCAAAGCAAGAAATGATACTCAAACTTAAAGAAAAAAACAAATGTATGCAGGAAGACAGAAGGGAAGTATAACACCACCAAACATAAATGTCAAACAATAAGCACACGAATTACACTAAACATAAAAATGTCCAGAATTAAAAATAATTTCTCCATTGTAACATTAAATGTTAATGGGATTTACTCATCTATCAAGAGACACAGATTACAAACTTGGATTAAAAACCACAACCGATAAATCTGCTGCCTTGAGGAAACTCACCTCACCACAAAAGATAGGCACATCCTAAAAATGAAAGGCTGGCCGAAAATTTTGCATGCTAATGGAACCTGGAAACAGGCAGGGGTAGCCATTATGCTTTTGGACAAAGTGGACTTCAAACCAAAAAAAAATCATAAGAGACACAGACGGATACTACATTTTAGTCACAGGTACAATTCACCAGGAAGACTTCACAATACTGAACACATATGCACCCAATACAGGCCCCTCCACATTCATTAAGAAAAGCCTACAGCATTGAAAGCAAGAAATCAACCCCCAAACGATAATTCTTGGGGATTTCAACACCACCCTCTCAACATGGGATAGATCAACAGGTCAAAAGCTTAACAGAGACACTTTGGAATTTAATGAAACCCTTAAAGAAATGGACCTTACATATCTCTATCGAACTTTTCATCCACGCACCAAAGAATACATATTTTTCTCAGCAGCACACGGAACTTTCTCCAAAATAGATCACATATTGGGACACAAAACAAATTTCCACATATACAACAAAGTTGAAGTTATAGCCTGTGCCCTATCAGACCACGACAGCCTAAAGCTTAACATGCACAACACAACAAACAACAGAAAATACACTAACTGCTGGAAACTTAACACTATGATGCTGAATGAGAACTGGATTCAGGAAGAAATTAAAAAGGAAATTCAAGATTTCCTGAAAGTGAATGATAACGAAAATACAACTTACCAAAATCTCTGGGACACAATGAAAGCTGTCCTTAGAGGTAAGTTCATAGCTCTTAATGCCTACATCAAAAAACTGGAAACATGGGGCTGGAGAGGTGGCTCAGGGGTTAAGCCTCTGCCTTGCAGGTGGAAGGTCCTGAGTTCGGATCCTAGACTCCACGTATAGACACCAGGCAGAAGCGGGGGCAGCCTGCGTTTCTGGTCCTGGTAGGGCGGAGCCTGTGAATCCCGGGGCAGAGTAAACAAGGAGGAGGTGGAGGCGTCCATGGTGGTTCCGGAATTCGCCCGTGGTTCTACACACATACACACACACACACACACACACACACACACACACACATGCACGAATACACGCACAATTGAATAAATAATAAATAAAAAAAACTGGAAACATCAGAAATAAATAACTTAACAATGCAGCTTAAAGCTTTAGAGAAACTAGAGCAATCTGATCCAAAAGCAGCAAATGAGAGGAGATTAGCAAAACAAGGGGAGAAATATCCAACATCAAGATTAGGAAAATGATACAGAAAATCAACCAGTCAAAAAGCTGGTTTTTTTGAATAAATCAATAACATTGATACACCCCTAACTAAATTAACCAAAAGCAAGAGAGAGAAAACCCAAATTAACAAAATTAGAAATGAAAATGGAGTTATCACTACTGATACCAAAGAAATACAGAGAATGGTGACATCATACTTCAAAAATTTATACTCTGTGAAATATGAAAACACGAAAGAGATGGATGAATTCCTAAATAAACACAACTTACCTAGATTGAATCAGGAAGTGGTGAATTATTTAAATAGTCCTATAACATATGAGGTAATCAAGGAAGTAATCTCAAATCTTCCCACCAAAAAATGTCCAGGACCAGATGGATTCAGCATAGAGTTCTACTAGACATTTGAGGAGCTAATAACACTAATACTCCTTAATCTATTTCATCAAATAGCAAAGGAAGGAACATGACCTAATTCCTTCTATGAAGCTAATATCGTCTTAATCCCAAAACCTAATAAAGATATACTTAAAGAAGAAAACTATAGGCCAATCTCTCTGATGAACACAGATGCAAAGATTCTCAACAAAGTATTATCAAATTGGATTAAAAAAACATATCAAAAAGATCATCCACAGGGATCAAGTACGTTTTATTCCAGGCACACAAGGTTGGTTCAACATATGTAAATCAATAAATGTAATTCATCATATAAACCAGTCCAAAGTCCAAGACCACATGATACTCTTGATAGGTGCAGAAAAAGCTTTTGACAAGATCCAACACCCTTTTATGATCAAAATCCTACAGACGGTTGGAATGGAAGGAACCTTCATTAATATAATAAAAGTTGTATAAAACAAGCCTTCAGCAAGGATTATACTCAATGGGGAAAAACTTGAAGCATTCCCGCATCAATCAGGAACTAGACAAGGCTGTCCACTCTCACCACTTCTATTCAATATTGTACTTGAAGTCTTAGCTGAAGCCATAAGACAAGAAAGGGACATAAGAGGGATTCAAATTGGCAAGGAAGAAGTCAAGCTATCCCTATTTGCAGATGACATGATCTTATACCTGAGTGATCCCAAAAACTCCACCAGGAAGCTCCTGGAACTAATTGAGAAGTTCAGCAGGGTAGCAGGATACAAAATAAATGCACAAAAATCAGTGGCCTTCCTATATGCCCAGAATGAAAGAAGTGAAAAAGCCCCGAAAGAAACAATCCCATTTACTATAGCCCCTAAAAAAATGAAATACCTTGGTATAAACCTAACTAAGGAGGTAAAAGACCTTTACAATGAAAACTTTAAAACCTTAAAGATAGAAATTGCAGAAGACACCAGAAAGTGGAAAGACCTCCCATGTTCCTGGATTGGCAGAATCAACATCGAAAAAATGACCATCCTACCAAAGGCAATATACAAATTCAGTGCTATACCAATTAAAATCCCAAAGCAATTCTTTAAAGAAGTTGACCAAACAATCTCAAAATTCATATGGAGGCACAAAAGACCCAGGATAGCAAAGACAATCCTGAGTAACAAAAACAGGGCTGGAGGTATCACCATACCAAACCTTAGTTTATAGTACAAATCCGTAGTTATAAAAACAGCCTGGTACTGGCTCCAAAATAGACACACAGATCAATGGATAAGGGTTGAAGACCCAGATATAAGCACACACAACTACAGCCATTTAATCTTTGACAAAGGGGCCCAAAAATTCAATGGAAAAAAAATAGTATCTTCAACAAATGGTGCTGGCAAAACTGGATATCCACATGCAGAAGATTAAAACTGGACCCCTACTTATCACCATGTACAAGAATTAATTCCAAATGGATCAAGGACCTGGATATAAGGCCAGAGACTATAAAAACCATAGTTGGAAGGGTAGGGAACTCCCTCAAGCTGATTGGGTATGCCAAAATTTCCTAAACAGATATCCAATGGCACAGTCATTGCTACCAACGCTCAACAGTTGGGATCTAGTGAAATTAAAGAGCTTCTGTTCATATAAAGAGATCGTAACACGAGCTCAAAGGCAACCCACAGAATGGGAGAAAATCTTTACTAACCATGTATCTGATCGAGCTCTATTATCCAGAGTGCACAAGAACTTAGAAATCTACACACCAAGAAAACCAATGGCCCAATTAAAAAATGGACCCTGGAACTTAAAAGAAACTTTACCAGGGATGAAATTCAAATGTCTAACAAATATCTTACAAAATGTTCCACATCCTTAGCCATCAGGGAAATGCAAATCAAAACGTCCCTGAGATATCATCTCACACCAGTCAGGATGGCAAAAATTCACAATACAAACAACAAATGCTAGAGAGGATGTGGAGACAAGGGAGCTCTCTTACATTGCTGGTGGGAATGCAGGCTCATACAGCCACTCTGGCTAGCCGTCTGGAGATTCTTAAAGAAATTAAAGATTGAAAAGCCGTATGACCCTGCAATTCCACTTTTGCGAATAACCCCCATACAGCAAAAATTCACCTCGATAGCACAAGCACGACCGTGTTCATAGCAGCACTGTTTACAATAGCAAAGTCATGGAATCAACCCAAATGTCCAACAGTTGACAAGTGGATAAGGAAAATATGGTACATTTATAAAATGGAGTACTACACAGCCATCAAAATTGATGAATTAATGGAATTTGCTGAGAAGTGGATGAAATTAGAAACAATTATACTGAGTGGGGTATCCCAGACACAGAAAATTAAGCATGGTATGTACTCCCTAATAGGTGGATGCTAGTACCAATCCCACTTAGAGACATTCAAAGATAAATCTCTGTAATACCTTCTGTAATTGAAAAGATTATGAACCGGAGGGATGGGGAAGGAGGTCCACACTAGTAAGAAGGACAGAGGGGACCATGTTACAGCAGAGCAAATAGGCCACCATAAAGGACTGCAAGTAAGTAATGAGACATCTGGTTAAGTTCACAGACTTTCCTTCCTGATCATTTACAACGGCTGGGGTATGAACTTACAAGAAGGAGAGGGGGTATAGGCTGGCAGATAGAAAGTAACCATTTCACAAATGGGTGATTGACCCCTCTCTCACCGCAGTTTCCTACTTTTATTACATCTAACTTTGAATATACTCTTATAACAAGACTCTAGTTTAACAGCTTTTTATCTCTGGCCAGGGGGTGACATCCAATACTCATCAGGATGGCGTGAAGGGCATAGCAGGAGCAGCAAAACTGGAAAAAAAATCAACAAACCATAATCCAGAACTTCAGAGACTCTATATCAACCACCTGGAACTAGGCCAGCCTAATCTCTCCCCATCCTGAAGCTCAGGGAAATTTGCGGAAGAAGGGGTGGTCAGATTGTAAGAGCACAAGGATGGGAGGAGTAATGATATGCAAGATACTCCACACAAGTTAGGGCCAAAGCAATCATATTTGGACTTTACATGCCCTGTGCAATGTCCAACACACTATTGACTCCACAAAAGTCTAGTGTTTGCTAAAAGCATTAGATTCCTTGGCGGCAGGGAATTGACAGCCACAGTAGTGTTCCTATGCTTAAAAGGAACACAGGAAACGGTTCTGGGAAATGCCATTGGGTCCTTGCACCTCATAAGATAGGAGGACCCAGAGGAGAGTTTGGCATGCTCAATAATGTATGCTCCGGGGATGGGAGAGGGAGGCACTGGGGGATGGGGAAGGAAGCGGGAGGGGAGGGGGACAGAGGGGAGTGCGCAGATGGAGGGAGGGAAGGGATCGGTGTACTGTTAAGTTTGTATGAGTGGAAATAAAAAAATTTAAATATAAATAAGTTACATATGAAAAGATAATAATGGCAAAGTAAAGGAAAACAGGTTACATAGGAAATTCAAGTAATTATGTCTGATTAAACAAATCTAAATAAATCATCAAAAAGAGATAAAATTATAATTAGTCAGATCTGAATCTTGAAGACAAGACTGAATTAATACATTCTGTGAAACAAAAGAAAATTCTTTTAAAGGTTTGAATGTAGCTTCAGGGTAGAATGCTAAGCCTGTAGCCTTAGTCCAAGTACCATTATGTATATCAGATAAAGGAAAGTCCTGGACTGTAGGAATACTCCTGCATATAATGAGAAGCCAAAAAGAACAATTGTAAAATAAAGCTTCTTATGCTTCTTTTTATTTATTAAACATTTTGTTCTTAATGAAAAGCTGTGAAAACGAAAGATTTAAAAATAAATGTACATGCTTTAAAGCAGTGGAGTAAACATTTTTATACTTTACTTTAGACAAACATAAAAATAATAAAATATGCATGTTAAAGTCAGAAGAATTTCAGATTAATACAAACCAGATTGCTTTATAAAGCAGATGATTACTATTTAAAAATATACCTTCTCAGGGCTGGAGAGGTGGCTCAGGGGTTAAGTCTCTGCCAGGCAGAAGATTCTGAGTTTGAATCCTAGACCCCGTGTATAGACGGCAGGCAAAAGCCCGGGCGGCCTGGGTATCTGGTCCTGCTAGGCCAGAGCCTGTGAATCCCAGGTCAGAGTAAACGAGGAGGAGGTGGAGGTGGTCCATGGTGGTTCCTGAATTCGTCCATGTTTCTACACACACACACATACCTACACACACATACATGCACACATGCACATACACGCATACACGCACAGTTGAATACATAATAAATGATAAAAATATACCTTCTCTCTGGGAATGTAACTCAGAGATAAGTCATTTATAAGTATACACAGAAACATCAATTCTATTCACAGTAAAAAACATGGATACACACATACACACATATGCACACAATATTAAATGGAAAGGCATAAGTACTGCAAGCAAACACATTTAAAAATAAATTGCACAATCAAATCAGCATATCAAAAGATACCTCCACTCAGGCTACATTGTACAACAACAGTTCAAAGTAGCCAAGATATGTAATTATCTAATGCTTATTCTCAAGTACTAAATAAAATATGGCATAATTATGCATCAGCGAATATTTTTCACTTACATAAGATGAATTTCTGCCATTTCTTTCAAGATGAATAGAACATGGTAACCCCTTTTTAAGGAAGTAGGTCAGCTACAGAGAGACAAAGTGATATATTCTGTCACCTGTAGAAGCTAATAAGCAGCACTTATGAAAATATGGAGGAAAAGCAATTAGTAGAGGATGAGGAGAAGATAAAAAAGGAAAATAGGAGACTAAAAAACAGGTTCAAAAATAAAGGTGACTAGAAGGAAACAGTGGTTTAGGATGCAACAGGGAGATTAGAATGGAGATACTTTCTGATATATTGTATAATTAAAAGAGGCAGTTATATTATGAAGGGTCCCATCATAATAAACATGTTTAAAGATATGGAAATGATGATTGCACACAGCTTATCTACTTTTCACTGGTAACATATAAACATGCAAAGCTGATATGTCGGAATTTTCAAAATCAAAATAAATGTGTAAAATGGGATGATTTATAACAGGTGACCGTTTACCACTAAAAACATAAAAAGATGCTTAAATTGTCAATGGTTTTTTTTCTCAATGGTTTTTAAAGCAGATATATCTGCTCCACAAATGATAAAGTTACCTATATTTTTCCAACTTATATCTAGAAACATAAAAGTATATATATCAAAAAACTAGTGTTATTAAACTCAAATTCTGATAAATACATGTCATCAGAAACAGGAATGAAAGTTTTACAAACCAACCCGCCATTTAAGAGTTAAACATAGACTGTTTGAAATAGACAAATACTTATTAAGTTCACATACATATTCTGCTTAACAAATTAGGAAATACAAACACAAATATTATCATTGTTCTTTCTATCCTAGGAGAACAACATTTATATTACAAAGCATATGACTTACAAACTTCTGCCTAAAAGTAGTATTTGTAATCAGTACATGAACTATATCTTCATAATGAAAGAAATATATTCACAGAACTTGGTGTATAATTAGTAAAAAATAAATACTGGCTGCATAATTACAAAAAATAAATATATTCAAAGACACTCAGTAAATTTTTCCATATCTTTAAAAGCTCTCCTCTCCTTCAGCACTTTTGATCATTATGTAATATATTCAGCATACAGAGTTTTACTGCCAGGTTCTAGACAGCAACCAATAGAAATGGCAATAAAACCTATATGATTAGGGGAAAACTTTGTGACCTCTCTGACATTAGGAGGTGCCACATACCTAGCACTGGATATTTTGCTTAATCGCCTATGACTTCTGGGGTGAAGTATTAACTATATCTATATTTTTGGTTAATTGATAATATGGGAGTTTTCTATCTATATCATACCCCCTTTGGGCTACTTATTTCTCGCTCACCACTTCCTGTGCACTAAACCTTCACATCCCTTTCCTTCTTAAGCCTTCCCCCTTTAATATTTTCCACCTTCCTCCTATCTAAGCTATTTTGCCTCCACACCTTTAAAATTATGACACCTTCCCCTGCCCAGTGCTTAATAATCCCTTTCTTGGTTTATGGTTATCACAGGTATTCCTAGTTAAGTGCACAAAACTTAAAATTCAATAGTAGCATCCATATATTATGAGAACATGTAGCATTTGCTTTTCTGTGTCAGGGATACCTCGATGAATACAATTTATTTACCAGCTGTGCCAATGAGCTATACCCCCAGCCCAAACGCTACAATTTGAATCAAAATCTAAGTGGCTCTAGGCCATGTAGAATACAGAGGTGGGAAGGGGGAGGGAAAAAGTTTGAGCAAAAAAAAAAGGGGGGGGGCGGGAGGGAGAGGGGTAAAACTGTTGTATTAAAAAAAAAAGGCATAGGTTAAAAACCCCCTGACTTTGTTTCCCCCTGTTGTGCAGTCCCCACAGCTCAGGTAAGGTTGCCCTTAGCCTACCTGTTCAGAACTAAGGTCCCAAATGTTGCTTACCTTTGCTTTGCTCTGCTGGTAGGCCTGCAATCTACTTTTTTCCTCCCTTCACCCGCTAATCACATACAAATATGAAATAACTCCAGGTAGAAGATCTGATATGACACCAAATCACAACAGTAAAGAGAAAAAAGCTTTCAGTTAACATGACAGCATAATAGTCACTTCAGAAAACTTATTTAGGAAGCATCAACATGCTCCTATAGCTAGAGAACACTGGAATTGATATCTTTTGTCCTAGGTAAATGCACAGACACTTTTACTTTTATCATTTTTAATTATTATTTTATTTTTCATAAACACATTGAGTACTTATCCCTGCTTTCCTCCATCCCCCCTCCCTCCCATCAATCCCTTCATCAATCCATCACATTCCCTTCCACCTTCCTGCCTGTCTGCTTCTGTGGACCCCAGGGTTTCCTCTGGCTTGTTTTCTCTTGTGGGGTTTCAGGCCTCTTTGGCATACCAAGTTGCCTCTCTTTGGGCTATCCCACTGATAGGGGCATTTCCCTTCACTTATGCTGCCTTAGTCCTGAAGGTTTTCACTGTATGTTCTTATCTCTCTTGAGTTCCTTGAGTGTAGGGGGGGCATGATAATATGTCAGTCATTATGCAGGTATGTCTGGTAAGGATAAGTCTCACTGTAATGAGTTTCTAGATGCAGTAGTCCTTCCCTGAATGGATTGTCTCATACAATGGTGAACTCTCAACACCCTGACAGGATGCAGCCTAGAAAAGTAGAAAAGCAGTGAAGTGACAAGGCAGCATGCAGAGTACAATGATTCAGCAAGGCTCACTCAGAATCAGTTCAACCTAATAGCTCCCATCTTAAGACTTTGAGAATCTCACAGAAGTGGGGGTGGTGAGATTACAAAAGCCTAAAGATGTGCAAACATTTGATCAGTAACAAAAACAGACACTACAAACATTAGCTGTGTGCTGAAAAACAGCATTTAAGATGGAAGACAACCATTCCATCAAAGAATCCAGTAACTTCAGAGAGAACTTCAGTCAATATCTACCCCTCCTAAAAGCAGAATATACAAATAGAAATCCTAATTCAAGCAGTACACGCAAGCAAATTGCTCTATCAATCAAAGAAAATTAGCAACCACCGAATTACAGATGCATGCTGCAAAAACGGGGGAAAAAAACAAACACAAGAATCCAAGAAAACATGTCTCCTCCCAAGATTACTAGTCCCAAAGTCTCAGCTCTCACAGAGTATAGTTCGTTGGAAGATATCCAAGAGAGCAGTAATCAGGACAATAAATTATACAGATCAATTATAAATATGTTCAAAAAGCTCTAAAAGAACATACATAAATGCCTAAACAAATTTGAAAAAAACCACAACAAACTCAGCAAAGAAAACACAAACAAACCAAGATGCAATTAGAATGAAAGTAGAGAACCTGAAAACGGATCTAGAAACACTGAAGAAAACCCAAGGTGATCTGAAAACAAACATGGAAGCACTAAAAAAAAAAAAAAAAAAAAAAAAAAAAAAAAAAAAAGCCCAGGTTGAAATAACACTGAAACTAAAATTCAAACAATGCAATAAGAAATTCAGCAGAGAATCTCGAAAATAAGCCTGATCATCCAGAAGACAGATTTGGACTGGAAGACAAAATAGAAAAGGTTGATAAGTTGATCAGAGAAACTGACAAATTGGAAAACACACTTGAACAGAACATGCAGGAACTTTGGGACACCATCAAAAGGCCCAATATATAGAATATGAGTATCCCAGAAATAGACAGAGAAGAGGAAGATTCATTAAGAATATTTAAGGAGATAATAAAGGAAAATTTCCCTGTCCTAAGAAAAGAGATACTCATCCTGATTAAAGAGGCACACAGAACACCAAATACCCAGGACAGAAGAAGAAATATCCCATAGCATATGATAGGCCACACACCAAATATACACATTAAAGACAAGATCTTAAGAACTGCAAGGCAAAAGCAACAAATCACCTACAGAGACAAACCTTCAAAATAACAACTGACCTTTCAATACATATTGTAAAAGCCAGAAGGGCTTAGGGAGACATAATACAAGTTATGAATTAATAGAAATGACAATTCAGAGATTATATTCACCAAAACTGTTGGTCATAATAGAAGGTGAAGGAAAAATATTCCATGATAAAAACAGGATGAAAGATTATATGACCACTAAGCCAGGGTTATAGAGAATTTTGCAAAGGAATGCACAAAATGGAAGAAAAAGATAAATACGTCAAAAAGTTAAAGGTAAATAATATCAGCATGAGAGCCGAGAGAACGTTCCAGAAGAAGGATCCTCCAATCCTAAACATAAATGCACTAACCACAGGAGAACCCAAATTCATCAAATACTACAAGAGACAAAACAACTAATCAACCCAATCACAGTGATAGTAAGACACTTTAATACCACACTCACACCATTCACAGATCAATGGATCAAAAAAAGTGAGACACATTGGAGTTAATGAGACCATAAATCAATGGACCTTACAGACATCTAAAGACCATTTCACTCAAACACTAAAGAATAAATATTCTTCTCAGCAGCCCATGGAACATTCTCAAAAAATAGACCATATGCAAGGACACAAATCAAGCCTCCATAAGTAGAAAACAGTTGAAATCTTTCTCTGTATACTATTTGACCCTTCTGGAATAAAGGTAGACATCTACAACAAAGTAAACAACAGATACCACACAACGTCATGGAAGCTAAATAACACATTTTTTAATGAAGAATGGATCAAAGAAGAAATAAAACGAAAATTGAAAAAATTCTTGAGGCCAACACAAATGAAAATACAACCAACAAAAACCTATGGGACACAATGAAAGCAGTCCTAAAAGTAAAGTTTACAGCATTAAATGCCTACATCATAACAAAGGAATGATCCTGAATAGATTAAATAAAAGGGGGGAAGTCACAACAAATACCAGAGAATCATAAGGACATACTTAACATATTTATATTCCTTTATATTGGATAATCTAAAGTAAAAGGATACATTCCTAAACACATATAACTTAACAAAATTGACTCAACTTGAAATAGATACTTTAAAGTAATAACAAGTGATAAAACTGAAACAGTGATTACAAATCTTCCAACTAAGAAAAGATCAGGACCAGATGGATTCAGTGCCTACTTCTACCAGACTTTCACAGAAGAACTAACACTACTGTTTCTCAAACTATTTCATAAAATAGAGAAGAAGGAATACTCCCAAACTCTTCTACAAAGCAGTGAGGATGCGTTGCCAAATTGCCACGTTACCACCCTCTGTGCCCATACAAGGGAGGGAGGTTCTGGAACACTCACATCATCCATTGGACCGTAAATGAACTTCCCCCCTCCAGTGTCTCATGGAGTATTTTATTGAGGATTGTTGCATCTTTGTTCATTAGTGAAATTAGCCTATTATTCCCTTTCTTTGATGCATATTTGTTTGATTTTGGAATCAGAGTAATACTGCAGCTGCTCTACCCACTGGACCATCTCACCAACCCTTAGGAGAGTATGATAATTAAGTCTTAAAGTGCAGGAAAACATGTGGGGTCAATAGTCAGGGGAAAAGCGTTCCAAGTAGATGGAATAGCCACTGCAAAGTCCCAGAGACGGGCTGGTGAGATTAGGCACTGGATAGGACACCTGCTTACAAACCTAGACACCTAAGTTACATCCCCACAAGCCAGATTTTATCTCAAACAAATAATAATAACCATTATTTTATTTGACAACATTTTTCTAAGTTGCCCACATTAAGGCTGAACTCACGCAACAACCAATCCCTCCTCTTGTCCTGTTTTTCTGAATTGCTGGGATTCCTGTCCTGGACTATTTTGTCTGACTTGGCAGGAAGGATTTGAACCCAGGTCTAGAACCTATTCACCTGTTTAACACAGCAATGAAGGAGATTTATAAAGCAACACAAATAAAAATGATGGAGGTAAAATTGCAGTCTCTTTTGGAAGGTGCTGAGACTGGACCTCCGAAAGCCACATATGCCAACATGCACTGTCACTAAGCTACACTCTCAGTCCCAGTAATTGCCAGTCTAATATATAAGCAAACTAAACCCTTATCAGAGACACCCCCTACTCAAAGACCCCTACCTGGATACAGACACCTCCAGTTTCCCCTGCATCAGAGGAATGGATGGGGGCCCATGGAGCATTCTCAGGGAGAGGATGTGAAGGCTGATGAGAAATTTAAAATATGACGCTGGTCTTTGATAAGGTTAAATATTAGGTGATTCTTTTGAACATTTGAAATTGATCACACAAGAAAAGCTCACGTCTTGGAATGCGTGTGAGGAGAAAGACAGGAGAGCGCTGTCAGGAATAAAGAGAACCAGCCAGAGGGGTAGGCGAGAAAAAGGAGGGGAATACATGAGAACAAAATACATCGACACGTATCTGAAAGCCCATTATTTTATTTGTTGAATATTTAATAAAATAGTACAGTTCTGTTCCTATTTTGTATGTAGTGGACAGTCCTGTCTTAGGAAATAATTTCCCATTATAAAACTCAGGTTGACTCCTCAAAAGAGCAGATCTAAAAGATTCACAGAGTTGTAGAAGTCGTTTCATTACTTACGTTTTTACGTAAGATATACTTACCTATCACTCACTAGCTGTTCCGTAGGGGGTGGGTTTTCCTAGAAGTCCTACTTTGACTGTGGACAAGAATCAAGAATTGGCTATTCCTTGTCTCAGTCACTCACAGGTTGCTGTCACCTCCTGTCATGCCTTGCCTGAGAGACACGAAGCGCTGTCCAACCAGAAGGGCTGTGGTTAAGGCATGTCCAATGAAAAGCACAGACAGAGAGGAAGGGGCGGGCTTCCAGCGTCTCTCTAGCCACCATCTTTGAATCTCTGCAGCTGGTTCTCAGTGCAGAGCTAGGGGTCTTCAGGTTCGGCTGCCCGTGGCCACGCTGCTGCGGGAGAACCGCGGGGAGGCGCGGGCTGACCCCGCTGCCGGGAACGATGAGCGCGGCGGGTTGGAGCGCGCGGGGCGGGCAGCCATGTGTCCCGCGGGGCCCTGGGTTCCGCGTGGGGTGCGGGGGGGGGGGCTGGGCCGGCTGCAGCCCCGGGTGTCCTGGCCTGGCCGGGCGCGGGGAGCCGCAGAGCCTTGACAGCCACTGAGCTGGGCTTGAAGCTGCTGTGTGGGGAGCGGTGGGATGGGGTTTTGGGGGGATGCGCTTGGTTCCGACCGGGGCGGAGTCCCGGGCTGGGGATCCAGGGGCCCTGGGGGCCTCGGGACGGGGATCGGCCCCAGCGCGGTGCAGTTCAGGCAGGTGAATGTGTCCGGGCGTCCAGCTGCTGGTCCGGCGCCTGAGGCTTGGAGCAGCCAAGAAGGGGGCATGGCCATTCAGTGTCCTTGGGCTCCCTGGCGTCCTGGATCCTGGTGGCCCTGTGCCAAGTGGATAGAGCGGGGCTCAAAGCCTCCTGGCACCTCCTGAGCTCTGACAACTCTTGGGTTTGTCACTGTTCGTCCTGGTGTCTGTTCTCTGTGCATTTCTAAGTCTCCACGACTGTCAGTCTCTCTTACTCTTACTATGTGTGTGAACAGCATGTTTCCATCGTATTTCTTGGTGGCTTTTGGTCACTAGTGCTGGGCCCTCGGCAGCTAGTGCAGAAAGGAGTGCTGGTCTAGCCAGGCACAACCCTGGGCTGAGCAGGAAGATGAGTGTCGCAGGCCCTGACCCCCCTCACTACTGGGAAAAACACACCAGGCCAGGAGCTCTGTCAATGCAGGAAAAATCTTTATTCCAACAGTCCGGGCCTTATATGCCCCACCCAACATCCCATAAATCCTAGCGTGAATCTTTGCTGATTGGCCCTCTCAGCTAGACAGTTAACAGCACCAACTGTAGAAGGCATAGTCTCCTGAGATTTGTAGTCTCATGAGATTATTATGGGCTAGTGGGGCATTACTATGGGCCAGTTGCTGTTGCTACCCAAGGCTATATTGCATCAGCCACAAGGCTGTGCTGAATTATGCTGGTGAGGCAGCTTAAACAGATCATGAAACTCTAGCCAGGCTCCAAAAGGCCTTGTCCAGGGTCTTGATGAGACACAACACACTAGGACATAGGATTGGGATAACCCACTTCACCGTGCATCCCTGTTTTACGTGTGTGCGTGCGTGTGTTTTACAGGGGATGGCATCGAGAGACCCTTGCATGCTAGTTCAACTCTCTTGCCTTGACATGACGCACATTTGCAGGATTTTCTCTCTTTTTTTTATTTTGAGACATTTTCTTTTTGTAACCTGAGCTGGGATGTTATTGAGGCAATCCTCCTGCCTCAGCTTCCCAAGTGCTTGGAGTCATAGGCATGTGCAACCCCTCTCTACTAGTCTCTTTTTCTCCTCATCTCTGCTCATGAGTCCTCATTGACATCACCCTCTGTAGCAGTTAGCCTGCATGGTTGCTGATAAAAAATCACCAATAAAAGGTTTAAGAGAACAAGGGATTTATTATTCTCTTACGATTGTTCAGTTATAGTTCTCAGTACAGCTTGACAAGAGAGCATGCACCAACAACAGGGCTGAGGGAACTGGCTGACCAACTCTAAATGACGGTTGAGAGAAGGATGATCCTTACTTGCCAGACCAGCTCTGGACAAGTGTACACAAGGATGCCAACATTCTCAACCACTTCTCTGGATTTTTTTCCAGGGCCTAGTCCCAGCCACTGTGAGCTGGGCCTTCCCCATCAGCTAGACAATGTCCTGCAGGTTTGCTCTGGGCTTCTCTCAATCACTAATGCTCTACAAATGTGCCCAGATTTCAAGCCCTCAACTGTCAAGTCAATGCCTGTGCCCAACTATAACTTCCTGAAACCATAAATCTAGTTATGGAGATGCCTACCATGGGAAAGTTCTTTTCCTGGTACCTTCACAGACCAAGGTAGTGAATGGACTTCTAGAAGCAGCCACATGCAGATGCCTCATTCCACCTTTTCTATTTGTGTCTCTTTATAAATCTCCTTCATTGCTGTGTTAAACAGGGGAATGGGTTCTAGACCTGGTTCAAATCCTTCCTGCCAAGTCAGACAAGAGAGTCCAGGATAGGAATCCCAGCAATTCAGAAAAACAGGACAAGAGGAGGCATGGGTTGTTGCATGAGTTCAGCATTAATGTGGGCAAATTAGAAAACTACTGTCAAATAAAAAAGAATTAATGATTATTATTATTTGTTTGAGAGAAAATCTGGCACCCTTGACCATATGTGATGTGCTGCAAGTCAGAGTCAGAAGTCAATTTTCTTCTCCTTCTTTTTAGTAATTGAACTTCTATCACCAGACTTGAAATCACCTTACCCGCTGAGTCTTTTCACCATCAGCCAGAAAACAGCTTAATGGTATAATGTGTATCTAGTGGGTGTAGGGCCCTGAGTTCTATTCCAAATTCACATTCTTCCTTTGGAACTGCAGAGAAGAGAATCAAACTCTGTGACACAATTTATTTTCTGAGGAAAAGGCAGCGTCCCCTCTGCTGGCCAGCAAGGTAGGACCACAGCAAGACTAGAGTAAGGATTTGCTTACTTGGCCCCTTTAAAGTCCCCCATTCCTCCCTCTTGTGTGGATCTTGGCTCACTGTACAGAAAGGGATGTGTAGGTCAGTGGGCAGCACTTAGGGTTCTAATAGACATGGCAGTGGCTTGGGTATATAGGACTCCAGAAGGTTGTGTGTGCACCAGTGTCAGAAGGGATGGAAGAAACATCTGTTGCTGAATGTCCACAGTGTCTGAAGATAGATGAGGGATGAAAGGTTCTGTGAGAGAAAGACAGGGCTAGATGTGAGGGAGAAAGCAAGGGCCTGATGGAGAATCCAGGGGTTGAGGGTTGGAGGCTCACAGTGTGATGGAGGAAGTCAGTGCATGCAGAACATTGCCTAGCTAATAGGGAAGGCCCAGCCCATGGTTGGTGGGACTAAGCCCTGAAATAAAATACAAAGAGGTGATTGAGAAAGTTGGCATCCTTGTGTCCCCTTGGCCAGACAATTGGTCTTGTAAGTAAGGATCGTCCCTCTCTGAACCGTTATGTAGAGATGGTGTGGCCAGTTCCCTCAGCCCTGGTATTGGTGTGAGCTCTCCTGCCAAGATGGACTGAGAACTATAATCGGACAATCGTAAGAGAAAATAAACTTTTTGTTCCCTTAAGCCATTTGATGCCTCAGAAGTCAGAAATGGTGAGTTTGTGGGCTGGTTACTAAGCTAGGTTGGGGAAGCTTTAATACTTATGTCTAAATCTAAACACACTGTTTCCTCATAAACCAATAGCTATGCCCCTATGCGAATTCTCTGAGTACTTAAATCTAGATGTGTGAGCAACTTATCCTGTTTCTGCTGTTACTGGTCCATCTTTGCTCAGTGTCTCTTGGTTTGTTACCATCCCTTGTTTTTGAGGCTTTTACATGAATTTGGACTTTGTTGCTGCTAGGATGGAATGTAATCAGGATTCCCACATCCTTACTTGGTGACTTTTGATTAGGTACTTCCTGTCCTTGAGCCAATTCCCTAGATGTATTTATATATTTCTGTGTGTGTGTGTGTGTGTGTGTGTGTGTGTGTGTGTGTGTGTGTGTGTTACTGAGGATGGGAGCTGTCTGCCACCAACATTTTTAACTTTTTTTTCGTGGTTAGAAAGTATGTTAGCTCAGGCTATCATAGAACATGGGATCTTTCTTCCTTGCATCTATTTTAGCTTTGACTAGTAGCCTGTACCTTCAGTTCAGACTTTGTGTCCTTCTGTGAATAAAAGAGCCTGGGGCAATAATTGACAAGGGATCCCAGGCGAGTTACTCTTTTATCTGCCAAGTTTTATCTTTCAGATAACTACTGCTTAACAGTATATTTGGAGGTATGGGGGGGACATGTGGAAAAGCACTCGTGTGTATCTGTGGGTCTGGTCTCTGCACCCAGACTTACCCCTTTAAGCCGAAGGGAATTTTATATACAAAAAAACAAAGGAACTTGGAGACAGATGTCAAGAGATAGTGAGAAACAGTAGCACAGACTGAGTGGAGGTCTTACAACCATAGCCTGTAGACCTTCTGGGGAGGTTCAGATTGGCTCATTTTGCTCCTTTACTTAGCCTGCTATGTCAGGGAAGGGAAGAAGCCACAGAGCTTAAAGGCATGCAACAGTTATCCAGTAGGTGGGGCTAGCAAGCTGGGAGAGAAGTTCTCTTCTGCTGTGTCCTCACTGAGGTGGGGCCTTATAGCACACAACGTTGAGTATTTAGGGTTGCTTCCAGTAATTGAGTCACATGGATCAGAAGGTGAGACTTTGAGACTTGCAAGGGGGTGCAAGTGTGGTAACTGCAACCTCAACCTTCTATGGGATACTTGTATTCCCCTTGTTCTCTCTCCTAAGTGAGTATGTCTCTACAAATCTTTCCATCCCTTGCCTCCTGCCTCTCAAACCAATTCCAACCTGTGCATTGCTGGATTACATTCATTAGGTACGTTCCCTGTGAGCTTCACTCTCTCTCTCTCTCTCTCTCTCTCTCTCTCTCTCTCTCTCTCTCTCTCTCTCTCTCTCTCACTCTCACTCTCTCTAATGTTTTATCTAGAAAAGGTTTCTTTTTTAGACCAATTTGGGTCAATGACATTCTTATTTCCTGGGTCTCCCCAGGCCAGGATTTGCAAACATGTGCCACCACCCTCACTAATCTTTACTCCCCATCCCCTCTCTCTGTCTGCAGTAGTATCTCTCCAAAACCCTAAAAACTAGATGTGAAAGTGCCTGACCTGGAAAAGTACTTTTATGCCTGGGCCCATCCCCAGATGAGTGGTTAACACAGGATGCTGCTTTCAGAAGTGTCTGTATGCAGTGGCTATACCCCTTCTTTTCTTTTCTGCTTTAGATATGTCCTTCATTGCTCTTTAAGTTGAAAAAGATAATGCATCTGAAACCTAAGTATTATACTCACCTATTCAATCAGGCATGGTGGTACAGTTCCGTAATCCCAACAGCGCTGGAGGATGAAGCAGAAGGAAGCATATTCAGTTGAAACAAGGTTAGACTCCCAGTGAGCTCAAGGCCAATCCTGGGCAACTTAGTAACACCCTAAAAAATCCTCCCCAACCCCCCAGAAAAAAGTCGAAGGCAAAAGGTGATTTTATTAATCTGGATTTATACATTTGTGGGATAATGAGAGAGTGAGAAAGAGACAGACAGAGAGAGAGAGAGAGAGAGAGAGAGAGAGAGAGAGAAAGAGAACATGTATACATTCCAGGCATGTTAAGTAGAGGTCAGAGGATAATATTCAGAAGTCACTTCTCTCCTTTCACCATATGAGCTTCTAAGGCTAGAACTCAGTTTTCCATGTTTGGAACAGGCTTTTTGCATGGTATCAGACTGTCCTCCAAGGACGAGTTCAGTGGTAGAGAGTGTACCTAGGGGATGCAGAGCCCCAGGTTTCATGCCCAATCACATTTTCCCCATGGGACTGTACAGAACCCAATCAGAAGTCTCACCTTTATTTTTCTGAAGAATGGGGTGATGTCGCCCCTTTTGTCCAGTGAGGTGGGACCACAACAAAAGAAAGGAATTGGTTTGTAGATGCTCAGCTTCTTGAAATCCCTCCATCCATCCCTTTAGTAATCATGAAATCAGGAGAGGGACAATGTGTGCCACATGATTCACTGTGCAGAAAGGGATGCCAGGGCCAGTGAGCAGCACTTAGGGTAGCGACTGGCAAGATAGTGGCTGGCCTATCATAGGACTCCAGAGGCTGTGTCTGCACCAGGGTAACAGGTACGGAAGAGGCATCGGAAGTTGTCTCCAAGGATGGATAAGGGATAACAGGGTGTATGGTAGGAGAAGGTATGTGAGGCAGGAAATACTGTCCACAGAGTGAAGTCCATGGACTGAAAGTTTGAGGCCAGTGTCTAAAGGAGGATGTGACTCCCTGAGAGAGCACAAACTAACATGGTATGGTGTGAGGGGCTCCAGGGTTCTGAGGGGGAAGGCAACTCCCTAGACAAGGAGATGGGAGAGTAAGGGAGAAGTGACTTTATAGTGGGAGGAGTTAGTGGGGTGGTGAGGAGGGGGTGCAGTCTGTAGCAATCTGAAGAATTAAGATTGAAAAAGAAGGGCTCTGACCAAGGAGCAGATTAGGACTGGATCGAAGAGTGGAGGACCATTCTCTAAATGGAGGGGACTTTGAAAAGGTGTCAGTGTGAAGGCATGGGCTAGATTAAGGCAGGAAGAAAAGACAGAGAACATTAAGAAGAGTTAGAAAAGAAGAGCAACCTCTCTCTGGTGTATTCTTAAGTGTCAAGTGAGAGTCACAGTCAAGAGTTTCAGAGAAATCAGCAGACTTTAATGTGAAATTTTGCCATATACAGAAAATATCCCTTCTTTAAAGTGACATTTGAAATTATATCCAAATAATAAAAACTAGTTTTTCAGTAATAAATGTATATGGCCTTTAAGAGATTGCTTCTTTTCCAGATAGGAACTTTTGGAGTTTTCTTGGCCTTCAATGACGGGCTGTTTTGGGGAGATCCAAGTGAAGACATTTTATGCCAGAAATGGTGAGTTCTTGGGGTGGCGTCCTGAGCTAGGTTAGGGAAGCAATAATTCTCTATGCATGCCAGAGGACACTGCCTCTCCCATCCCCATTGGCAGTACCACTGTGCGGCTTTACATCTGAGTGTGCAAATCTTGTCATGTGAGCACCACCCTTCCTTGTCTGCTCTCACGACTCCATCTTTGCCTGGCATCTTTGCAGCTCTTGGCTGTCACAACCTGCCTTCTCCTTGGGGTTGGAAATGTGAATCAGAAGGACAAAAACTGTGTGTATGTGGGGGGTGGTTGTGGGGCAGGAGCATCTCCAGTCCAGGCCTGTGAGTGTTCTAGAAGCTCAGAACAGTACTAGATTTTCCTAGGACAAGCCTGCTACTAGTGTTCAGTTCTGGTCCCTTAGTCACAAGGAGCAGATAAAGAGCCTGCAGATTCACGAGGGCAGGGAATAGGCAGCAGCAGAAAGCTTCTGAGACACCGATGACTCTTTGTAAGTCTGTGCCTCTGTTTTCCACCCCCCATTTCATCCATTTACAGGTTCTCACTGTACTCAACTGTCTTAGAATTCACTGTGTATCTCAGACTGACCTCAAGCTTGCAGCAATTCTCCCAGTCATTCAGATTAATATCTGTGTCCTACCCTTGATACCTGTCCCTTCTTGTGTCCCCATATTTGTTGCTGACTTTCTGTGCTGAATGGTTGGCTTCTGAAACATGGACTGGGGACGAACTTGGACTAGTTGGCACCGCACCCTTTCTGGATAGTAAACATTGGATGTAGGATTCTTGGAGCAGTTTCGAATGGAGACCTCTCCCCATCCTGCATCCTTTCACAGCATATGGTCCTCTCGGTATCATTTTAGGGTGAAATAGGAGAGAGAGCAACATTTTTGTTCAAGTCTCAACTTTATCCAGTCATGGAAACACAGTACTTCCTCAGGCACTACTGATGGAAGAGGGATTATTTACCATGCACAAAGCCCTTGAATTTATGCACATACTACATAATTGGTACATGATGTTAATTTTTTTATAATCCCAGCTCTGGGAAGAGGAGGCAAGAAAATTAGTCAGTCATCCTTGGCTAGATACCTGTTCAGGTGAGCTTGGGCTTACATGAGTTGCTCTCTCAAAAAAACAACAAAATTGGGCTGGAGAGATGGCTCATGGCTTAAGACTGTCTTTCAAGCAGAAAGTCCTGAGTTATCATCCCAGGTTCCATGTAAAAATGCCAGGTGGAAACAGAGACAGCCTGCATTTCTGACCATTGTGTGCAGCACCAGGGAAATCCCAGAGAGAAGCAAGAAGGAGGCAGAAGCAATCCAGGATGATTCCTGAAGTCACCCTTGGTCCTCCACAGGGACACAGAGTGCTTTCTTACACACACACACACACACACACACATTAAATACATTTTAAAAAATTTAAAAATCGAAATCATCCTGAAATTCTTTTCTGTGGCAAAGTCCAGAGTCCTGACTTCTTCGCCTGTGTTGAGAACGTTGGAAAGATCTTCACCTGCTGAATCAGAAGCGTGGAGCTTCCCAAATACAAAGATGACTGTGTAAAAGAGAGGTCAGCCATGTAAGGGCTTCATGCTAAATGTGTCCTGGAAAAACCAACAAGAATAAAAGAGTGGGACAAAGAGAAGAGAGAAAGGACTTCATGTCTCTGGATCCACCAGCCATCCACTCCCATTTACTAGTATATTCTGCTGCTCAAGTATGTTCCATTTCCCACACCAACATTCCCTCTAGTGTGAAGAATGCAGGATTTGAAGTCTGAATAATCTACCATTTTTTTATTTCCTTTCCTGCTGTGGGTCACCTGTTTACACTGAGCTTTCCAAGACTTAGAGAAGCAGGGTCTCAAATGTGTCACCTAGGTCTGGAAATACTTTCCTAAAATGCCAGTCTCCTACATGAATTTCCATTCGTTCGTTTTTGTACATTAATGTTCCCTTTCTACAGTAAGTCCATCTGTTTTCTTCTTCATAATATGTTTCAAACAGACAGCTCTTTTTCATTTTTTTCTTTGTGTCCTGCAGCAGGTTTTTGGAAATTCTCTTTTGTGAACAGATAAGAAAATACGTGTGCATAGTAACTGACCCCATGGAAATCTTTTGTACCTTCTCTTTAACCCTTTTCTGTGTCACATCTGGGGAATTTGAACTATGAAAGTGGTTACATGCACCCTTCAAACCATATGCTTTTTCAGAACCAAGTGGTTTTCCATGTGCCCTGATCTCTTAGTTCCCTAATTTTGGAGTTTAGTCTGTATTCATTCAAATTGACCATGTTTGACAGAAGATCTTTCATGTGTGGGCAGGCTTGGTGGGTCTGGGATTCCTGTGGAATGAGCATGAACATCAGGTTCGTATTATAATTTCTTGAAAAGCTCTTTAAAACATGCTTTCATGAATTGTTGTGTTAACACAAGCAATGTGTTTATTCTATTTTCTCTCTCCCCTGGTAAAAATCAAATATCATATTCTACATAACGCTGTTAGCACCCATAGAAAGTACAGTATGTTCCCATTTTCTATTCCCAAAGCTGAGAAATTGTGTTGAAGAGACATGTATTATTACCGGGGTCAGTGTCATTTGAGGACATCACATTGGACTTTACCTGGCAGGAGTGGCAGTACATGGATGTTGCTTAGAAGATCCTCTACAGGGACGTGATGCTGGAGAACTACAGCATCCTGACGTGTTTGGGCGAGAGTAGCTCTCCTATCACTTTTATTTTCCGTTGCTTTCTTCTGTTTCGATAAGTAGAGGGATTCTTGCTAGCTTTTACTTTTCATATTATTTTATTATTTTTGTTGTTTGTTGTGTGTCTGTTTAATGTATGTGTATGTTCATGTGTCACAGTTTGAATATGCAAGTGGCAAGGTCTGGTGTACAGGTCAGGGTGAGAGGTGTCATTGTAACTTCTGACCTTTTTTGAGGTTGAGTCTCTTATTTTCTACCATGTACACAAGGCCTACGCACCCTCAAGATACTGGGGAAATTTTCTCTGACTTTCCAACCATTTTACCATAGAAGCACTGGGCTTAAAAAATCTATTATTGCAGTCAGATTTTTTTATTTTATTTGTATACTTGACTTCATATGTTCATCCTTACATGGCAGACAGTTTTCCCAACACTGATCTCCCCAAGTCTCATTGCTCACTTTAGCACTACATTGTACATGATAAATATGACTGGCATATTTATGTCATACCATATATTTGTAGAGAACAGAGTGGCTACAATACACTTACATATTATGTGTTCATTTGCTTTGTATTCAAAAGCAAATACTCAATGTCACTGTTGAAGGTTTATAAAGTGCTGAATACCTGCTGCTTAAGATGTGTACATGCATGTGGATGTGTCTAAGTATGTATTAATATGCAGAGCTATTTTTACACGCACAAAGGTTTTAACAACAGCTAGTTATGATTTCTCTTTGACAATGTTTAATATCATGACTTAGTACTTTCTGTGTTTCAAGCCCTATTTTCTAAGTTTTCTTTTAAAGGTAAATTTTTTTCCAAAAGTTGTGTCATGATTCTAACGGTTTATTACAGGGTAACCATTTATTAATCAACTATTTATTGCAGGGTTAATATGTAACTAATAGTTGGAGTAATTATGTAAATGATACCTGGACAAACACTGTTGAATTCTAATTATTATTGGGGTTATTTCCTCCATAGCTCCTGCAGCAGTGGTTTTAAAGCCTTCTGTCATTTTTAAGCCACAAGCTTTCTTGCAATTCTTTCTGTAATATACACTAACTTTCAGATTTTTCTAAAGGAAGAAGGAGGAAAATGAGTCCTTTTAAAATGCTAAACCCCAAAAAGTTTTTGCTCCAGAAAGATACTTGGACATCAATAAATTTACAAATAATATAAATTTGGATTATTTCTTAATAAGAAGAATTTCATTCTAGTATAATACTCAGTTTTAGTGATAGAGTATAATTTCCTGAACTCCAAATTGTTCGTTGACATAAAATATTTCAAAATGTGTTAATAATAATCAAAGGTTACGCAAACTCAAGCTCCAAAGATCAAAATTCTTCTCTGTGAAATAAATGACATTATAGTCTGTTTTCAATAATAACAATTTTCTTAAATATTAAACTGTTGGGCCAGGCGTATGCAGCTTGTGTGCTGGTGGGCGCGCGGTCAACTGCCATCTCTGCCGGGCCGCGGGTTGGGATCTTGGCCAGCCTTGGTGAGTGGAGCATTGCGCGCCGTCCCTTGGCATGGCTGAAGAGCAGCCCCCGCTGAAGCCCGGCGAAGCGAGGCCAGAGGATAGCGCCGCGGCCGTCGCCACTCGCCCATGCTCAGGGCGTCTGGTCATGCAGGAGGAAGAGCCAGTGCTTCTCCGCTGCTACCACGCCTAGCTCCAGTGGCGAATGCCCTGCCTGTACCCCGACCTGCTGGAGCAGGCGGTGGACCGAGAGAAGTGTCGCAGCATCCGCAGGCAGTACCTGCAGCTCATCCACAGCTTACAGCAGAACCGGGAAGACATCGTCAACACGGCCAGTGACTCGCTCACCAAGGCCCTGGAGGAAGCCAACGTCCTGTTCCAAGGGGTTAGCCGGACGGACGAGGGAAGCGGCCCTCGACGCCCAGTTCCTGCTTTTGGCCGCGGACTTGGCTAAAGAAAAAGCAAAGCTTTTAAATTCCGACATGAGCACTTTTAATCACGTTGCATTTTGTGACGGTCTGTTTGCTTTTATGGGCCTGAATTGGATGAAAGACAAGGGCAAGCATCTGAGTGAATGCAATGAAAGCGAAGCCTTTTTCTTCTGGGGAACCGTGCAGAAGGAAGCCAAGTCCTGGATCCTGTGAGCCGAGACGTTCCACTTTATCGTTGGCTCATTCAAGGCAGAACGCTCTGCAAGGAGGCCCCAGCTGGAGAAACACCGCAGAGTTCGCAGAATGGAAGGAAATGGGGATATGCCCACCAAGCTGAGGAAGCTTGACCCGAATTCTAATGAAGACACGACAGAAAAAGAAGTGAAGAGAATCCTGGGATTTTTGCAAACCTACTGTGAGAAGCATCCTGACACTCCTGTGTCCTATTTTGAGTTCGTGATTGATCCAAATTCATTCTCTCCTACTGTGGAGAATATCTTCTATGTGGCTTTCATTATAAGGGATGGTTTTGCAAGAATAAGGCTGGATCACAACAAGCTGCCCATATTAGAGCAAACCGATGTTAATCAGGTGGATGAAGTAAATGATTACTATTCGTATGGCAGGAAACAGGGAGTTATATCTTTGAGTTTTCAAGATTGGAAAAATATTGTCTCGACATTCGAAATTTCAGAGGCTATGATCAAAAACTCAATAGAATAGGAATTAATCTTGTACTGGTTTCCTAAAATAGAATAGAAACAGAAGCACATACTTTTCAGAAAGAAATTGTCTACTGTGCAGTGTGTTTTTCTTAAGTTTATAAGGTTTATCTTTTTAAACAGTTACTTCCAAGCTTAATGGGAAAATGTTTTGAGTGTCCTGTAAGAAGACCCTTAGGAAGTTTGGAATTTTAATGTTTAAAAAAACTCATGGGTTCACTGTTGATTTTATTGCTTCCTCTGTTGTGGTAAAGGCATAGTTTTGTAAGTGACTGCTAAACAAGTTGGAGTAAAAAAGGTTGGTCGAGAATAACCATCTGTAAAGCAGTGTATGTGCAGTATTAAGCCTCAAAACAACCTCAGGTGACATGCTTCCTTTCCAATTGTGGGCGTCCCCAGCCCCCCAGCTAAGCACTCGTGCATGTGAAGCTAGCACGTGGAGTCCTTAGAGCTAGGGAAAAGTATTCTGAGTTGGGGAATGCATGAAAATACTTGAATATGAGTGTTAAGGTGGGCAGGAATTGCAGTGACCTTAACAGTGCTGTAGGAGGCAGAAGATATTTTTGTCTCAAGCTGTATCTCTAGTTATTCTGTCACCACCTTTTCTCTGTCGTTTGCTAGTACAGAGTGTCCTTCACAAAACAAGTGACCTTTCATCATGTTACAACTTTGAACATTTGTCCTAAACTTCTAGTTTTTTTTTTTACATGGTGTTGCTCTGTATCCCATGCTACATAGCAAGACCCTTGAACTCTGTCCTCCCTCACAAGTGCTGGTGTCACATACATTCACTGTCATGCCAAATTTGGTGTATGATTTTTTGATTTTTTTTCACTTATGGTCTCATGGAGCCCATAATGTTCTCAAACTTGCCACATAGCCAAGGATGGCCTTGGCTTCCAGGCCACCTCTCTTTCAAGTTCTGGGATTACAGGTGTGTAAGACTTTCTTGTAGTATTTTTTTTTGACTGAAGGTGGATAAAAATGAAGGCACTGCTTTGTGTAGTTTTGCAGATACTGCAACTCTATGATACTGGAAGATAACATGAAAAGTGGTGATCTGAATATTGCAATTTGGAAAACTCCTCTTGAAGATCTTTAAATGCTGTAATGGTGTTAATATAATTTCATAGTTTTGTTTTTCTTCCTGGTGCTTTCAGACTTAGGAATTTAAATTATGGAGCAGTTAAGAATTAACTTAGGACTGGGAGAGGCTGGGGGGCTAAATCCTTTGCCTAACAACCCAACGGACTGGAATTTGTATTCCCAGACCCCGAAAAATGTGTGCTCAATGGCCTGCACTGCTGGTCCTGAAAAGTGGCAACTGGAAAACCCCAGAGCAAAGCAACAAAGAGGTATGAAGTAAGGCAGAATGATTCCTGAAGTCACCCTTTGACTTCCACAGGCTCACCTCTGCCACAGGGTACCCTCAAGTGCCCTTTGGTGTAATACACCCAAGAATCTTTGCCTGTTATGATACCTTGACTTCTATTCCCTATATTGGGGTGGAGAAAGTCTGTAAATACGATCTTATTTGGAGATTACTGTGAAAAATTGTCATTAAAATAATTTCAAAAGTTAAAAAATATTAAACTGTTATTGGTAGTGTTTGCAAGAAATCTATTTCTAAACTTGACTTATTACATGGAGTTTCATCATGCTTTGAACTCCAGTTCTAGAGATTAATGTTAATTTAAAAGCTATTGCTAAAAATTATAACTGTTTTTAACAAAAGTCCCCTGCAAAGTAGAGGCAATCAGACAAATTCATTGATTCAGAGAAACACCCTCAGTCTAAAAAGGAAAATTCTATTTTTACATTTCTGAAATTCCATTATTTGTTTGGTCCTTATTTTAATGACACCAAATGGAAAGATACCAATTGTGTCCTAAAAATGCTAAACAAGGTTTTATATCTCCCAAAAATTCTCCCTATTTTAATATGCTCTTTCTATCACTCATCTGTCATAAATCACACAATATCCTTCCCTCCCTTATGGGTTACTGAAGCCTCCTGCCAGATTCTGATGATGTCCCAGTCTTCAGCCCTACTACTGGTTTTCTGTGTACCCCTCCAAGATTCCACTTTACTAACACCGTTCTAGAATTACTTTTGTAAACTTTACTAGCTTTTTCATATGTTCGCAAAGCCCCAAAGTTGGTTTGTTTGTTTCAGGTTATACATTTAAGTTTTTGATCTGCCTATATATGTTATTTTAATATAGAGAGAAATGTGCAATGATTATTTACCTTTCCACTGCATATAGATGTTTGTGTTTCTCAGCATAATTTCTAAATGAGAACTTCCATTATGACTGTGAGTTCTTGAAGCCTTTGTTGAAAAGTAGCTGGTTGAATATATTAGTCACCTCTCCATCTCTATTGCAGAAGAAAGTTTCTAGGTTGAGTATAAGTACTTCTGCAGTCCATGGGTATAATAACAACCATTTACAAGGCAGGTTGATATGGTGTCTTTATAGCTAAACCTTCATAGTTTGCACTTCCCCTAGGTCCATTTACTCTTCTTTCACAGGTTCTTGTTGTAGCTTACAGGAATGTGGTCTCCACTGAAAAGTGGACCTTAAATCCAATCAAAAAGATGTTGGTTGTTCCCTTAACATTGTTGCCACTATTATACTGATGACGACCTCTTGACTAGGATGATTGTTATTGCATCTTACACTTTTCAGTCTGATAAGACTGTTGATTGCTTTCTCCTCCAGTAGCTTGCATAGTATTTTTTGGTACTATGAAAGCTATCTGACAAGTAAGAACCGTTTTAAACTGTCCAATTGGTGTTTCTTGTTCATGTAGTGTGACTCACATGTGTTGCATGTTCTGTAATAAAATCTTTCTATCGGTTTCTAGAGGACAACCAAGAGCAATGGCAAAAGCCTATACTTTTTAGGGTGTGTGTGAGACCTTTCTAACCAACAACTTTTGAGAAGTATCTCATAGCTCTTACTTCTACTACTGTTTAATTGCCTATGAGTTCTCATCAGGGCATTATAAAGCATTTTTTATTTTACCCTCTCTTCATTTCTCTGTGTTCTTCTGCATAGGGTATGTCTGTTCTTGCTTTCTTTTCACAATGTTTTATATGTTAATAAAGCAGGTTTCTACCCTGTTGTATCCCACAACCTCATTGTTCTTTGTCACTCCCTCAGCCCTGCCTGCACCCTGTTCCCCAATTCCTCACAAGGACCTTCCCCTCATCTTTACCTCTTCTACTTGGCTGCCTGTGGCAGCACACATCTATCTCCTCCCTTAAGGTCTTCTTCCCACCCTTCCCTCCCACCTTCAATTAATGATCCCTTTCAAGTATTCTATCTCTTACAGGAATTTCAAATTAAGTGCAGCAATCAGAAGTTTAACAGCAACCTCGGGGGTTGCAGTCCACCTGAATGGTTGCTGATAAATGACCATTAAGTGGCTTAAGGGAACAAGGGGTTTATTTTCTTACTGATAGTCCGGTTATGGTCTGTAGTCCAACTTGATGGAAGAGCATGTACCAACATCAGGCAAAGGAAACTGGCCACATCATCTCTCCATAATGGCTGAGAGAGGGATGATCCTTCCTTGCCCGACCAGCATGTCTGACCAAGTATACACAAGGAAGCCAACTCTCACAACCAGCTCTCTGTGTTTTTATTCTTGGGCCTAATTCCACCTACCTGGGCCTTCACCATCAGCCACACAATCTCTTGCAGATTTGCTTTGGGCTTAACCCAACTACTAATTCTCCACAAATGTGCCCAGAGCTCAAATCCTCAGCTATCAAGTTGATACCTCTGTCTAATTATGACATCATGTAAGAGAAAAGGTGGTGTTTGTCCTTCTGTGTCTGAGATACCTCACTTGATATTATATTTTCCCATTCTATCTATTTACCAGCTAATTCTATAATTTAATTCTTCTTGATGGCCAAATCATATTGCATTGTGTATATGTTCTATGTTTTCACTCCCATTCCTTCATGGATGGGCTTGTATGATGATTCTTGTTTCTTTACTATTGTGAATAGAGCTGCAAAGAACAAGAATGTACAAGTTTCTTTGTCGTAAGACATAGACTTTTTTGAGAATCATTCCCCCAAAGTGATATAGCTGGGTCATATGATAGTTCCATTTTAGCTTTCCAAGTAATCTCTACACTGATTTTCAAAATGGCTGTGCCAGTTGGCACTCTCACCAGCAATGAATAAGGATTCCCTTTTCTGCACCAGCTTTCATTGTTGTTTATGTTCTTCATCTTAGCCATCCTGACTGGGTAAGATGATATCTCAGATTTGCATTTCCCTGATGCCATGAGGATCAGCAAATTTTTTTAAATTTTTCTTCCACGTTTTATTTTTTTCCTAATCATACAAGCTTAATAGGGACTTCTATGCTCTTCTTTCCTCCTCCCCTCCCCAGTCATCCTCCATTGCACTTTCCCCCCTTCTCCCTTCTCTCCTTCCTTTATCCCCCTCCCTCCTTTTCCCTATCTTGGTGCCTCCCCCTTCCTCCCTCCCATCTCCTGGAGAATCCTTTACTGTGAAAGCCAAACCTCTCTCTGAGTTCTCCACACTAGTGAGGACTTAGAATTCCACAGCATAGTCCAGAGCCCCTTCTTGGGCGCCCCATTAGCATGAGAACTTTATTATGACTGTTTTATTTTTTATTGTTTATTCAATTCTGAGTGTGTGTGTGTGTGTTTGTGTATGTGTGTGTGTGTGTGTGTGTGTGTGTGTGTGTTTGTGTGCGTGTGTGTGTATGTGTGTGTCTTGAATTTTTCCCTTGTAAAGTTTTTGACTCTGCCTTTTGTAAGTATGACCACTGCTTGTTGTATAATACATACTAATTATTGTCTTTCTCACTTTGTTGTGATGTTTTCTTTCTTATTCACTCCTGGGTTTTTTATTTTCTTTTTTGTTTGTTTGTTTGTTTGTTTATGGTATTTTCAGACACATGAACATATGGTCAGAGCTGCTGTACCTCCATTTTTTTATTTGGGATTATACTGCATGTATAGAGGTCAGAAACACTTTTGGTAGTGGTTTCCTTCTTTCTACCATGTGGGCTCCATGGTTTGAAATTAGGTTGCCAGATAGTCATATGTGTTTTCTTACCCATTGAGCCATCCTGCTGGCATTTAAAGATTTCTTTACTTCATTCAATTTCTCCTATTTATCGTCCAATTCTGTGTCATATTATGTGTACTCAGTGAAGAAACTGAACATGAGCCCTTTATACCCAGAGTTTCTGATAATCTGAATACTGCACAGCTCAGGTATTGTAGCTGTTTATGTTCATCAGGAAACCTGACTCAACACTATGGCCTCGTTTGCATATTGTTTTCTAGTTACAGGACATTTCGTGACCAAACCCGACTTGATCTTCAAGTTGGAACACGGATTTGTGTCATGTACTACAGCGGAAGAGTCAATGTGTGCCCTCCCAGGTCAATGACTGCATTCTGAGCAGTAACATTCAGCAACAAAAGATCTCAATAGCTTTTGGAGAAAACATGCTGTTTTTAATAGTTTCTGTATAAACCCAGAGTCGATTACACCTTTTCTTATTCTGAAGCTTGGTTTTTGCTGTTTCTGGACAGGCCATTCTATTTAATTGCTTTTCTTTTTTGTTTTCTGTCTGCTAGTGTTGTTGAGGAATGTTTTCTTAGATTTCAAACATCCCGTTTAGACCTTCTTAGTCATTTTCTTTTTGACATTTAAAGCTAGTTATGTATTCAAGGCTGTCCTCGAGACGGTCTTGAACTCCTGATCTTCCTGTTTCTACCTCTCGTTCTCTGATTACATGTATGCCCCACCACACCCAGATAGAGTTTTCTTTATTGATTTACTTAAACTCTCAGATATCTATCTACCAAACATTTTGTCAGTTTTTTATTAGCCCTTGATTGGTACATTCTTCTAATATTTGCTCTGTGATAACCATATGGATATTGTTATAGCACTCACACAAGTGGCTCTCCTTTGGAAGAACTTGTTGCCTGTGTCAAAAAAAATGATGCAAAGATGTAATGTATCATGATGATTTAAGAACCACAAGGATGTTTACTGTCTGAATAGGAAAAAAAGGCATGGGCCTTTACTTTAGGCATAAAGTGAACGCACTATGAAGGAATTACTCATGTTTATTTAAGTTTGAGCTGACTCTTTCCCTAATTTGTCATTTAATTAATGGGTAGATGTAAACTGAATGTTGACAGTGACTGTGATTATAGTAAATAAGAATTTCAAAATCAGTTGCCCGAACACAGTATTTACTGTGGTTATTATGGCATACAAAGTGGCATATATGACAAAGTGATAAAAAAGCATCAAGTTTCAAGGTAAAATTCCAGAGCTGATTTTTCTCCTTGTTATGACATGAATCAGAAGAGGAAGTATAACTAAGAAGAGACTATTTTCAAAGAGAGAGAGAAAAGATCAATGAGATGGCTCAGCAGGTGAAAGAACTTGTGTGCCAACCTCAATCTTGAGTTCAATCCATGTATCCCACATGGTGAAAGAAGAGAATATTCTTCGGAATGTTTTCTTCTCACCTCAATGTATCTCTATGCTGAAGAAAATATTTTAGGGCTGTAGAGGTGGCTAAAGGGTTAAACATTCTGCCTCACAAGCAGAAGGATTGAAGTTAGTATTTAGATCCCACATTAAAATTGCAGGCAGAGGGCTGGACAGATGGCTCAGGGGTTAAGACTCTGTCTCACAGGCAGAGGTCTTCAGTTTTTATCCCAGGTCCCATGTAAAAACGCCAGGTGGAAATGGCAGTGGTCTGCACTTCCGGCCCTGATGGGCAGAGCATGGGAGATCCCAGACCAAAGAAAGGAGGTAGAAGTAATCCAGGATGATTCCCAGTCACCCTTGGTCCTCCACAAGGACACATAGTGCTCTCTGATACACATACACACACACAACACACACACAAACACAAAATAATTAAATTAAATAAAATACTTTTTAAAAAGTCTAATAAAGTTTCAGGCAGAAATGGGAGGGACCTACACATCCAACCCTGGAGAGTGGAGCCTGAGAAACCCCAGACCAAGGCAATCAGGTGGTAGAGCAATCCACAATGGTTCTGTATGTTATCACTTTAATGCCTTTTGGTACACACACACACACACACACACACACACACACACACACACATACACACACACAAATTATTTAGATCGTGAAGATGGATAGGAATAATGTGGGAAGGCAAGATTCAGGTGCCAGGATACCTGAAACTTTAAAAAAAATCCACACCTCAAATTTCTCTCAGACTACAGCAGAATGAAAAGCTAAAAGCACACTGTAACTATTAATTCAAATAACTTTGCTACCACAGTATCACTCATGGCCTCAACAGAAAGCTATAGTTATGTTACAGGATATTTTGTGACCAAACCTGACTTGAACTACAAGTTGGAACATGGACTTGTACCTCGTACTACAGCAGAAGACTCAGTGTGTGCCCTCCCAGGTCCCTTTTATTTTTTTATTTTATGGAAATGGCTCATATATACAGCAAGACTGTGCCCATGTTAAGCCAGTACTGTACCAACTGAGCTTCATTCTCACCCTTGGGTATCTTCTATACGTATAAAAATGAACTTGGGGAAAAGAAAAATCAAGAAAAGCAATGGTACTTAAAATACACTCGAAAAGCAATGTTTAAAAAGATATCTGGAGGTCAAAGAGATGGTTCAGGTGTTAAGTCTCTGCCTGTACTTAAGATCCTGGGAGGTGGAGACTGGGAAAGTAGACTAGTCCAGAATGTTTCCCAACGTCACCCCTGGGCCTCCACATGCACACATAGTAGTCCCTTTGATACACACAGACACACACAGAGACACACAAGAAAGAGAGAGAGAAAAAAGGAAGGGAAGGGAAAGGGATGGGAGAGGAGGGAAAGGAAGAAGGAGAGAAAGGAAGAAGGGAGGGAAGTGGGGAGGGGAGAAAAAGGAGGAGGAAGGAGGAAGGAGGAAGGAAGGAAGGAAGGAAGGAGGAAGGAAGAAGGAAGGAAAGGGAAGGGGGGGGAGGAGGAGGCAAGGAGGAGGGAAGGATGAAGGGAGGGAGGAAGGAAGGGGAGAAAGCAAGGGAGGGAGGAAAGGAAGGGAGGAAGGGAGGGAGGAGGAAAGGAAGGGAGGAAGGGAGGGAGGAGGAAAGGAAAGAAGGAAGGGAAGGGAGGAAGGAAGAAGGAAGGGAGGAAGGGAGGAAAGGAAGGAAGAAGGAAGGAGAAAGGAAGAAGAAGGGAGGAAAGGAAGGAGGAAAGGAAGGAAAGGAGGAAGGAAGGAAGGAAGGAAGGAGGAAGGAAGGAAGGAGGAAGGAAGGAAGGAAGGAAGGAAGGGAGAGAGAGAAGATATTCAAAGAAAAACATATCTGGTAATCTTCTAAGTACTTAAGAGTTTCTAAAAACTGTAAAACACTGATGAAAGTTATCAAGGATAAGTGATTAAATGGCTCAACGGGTAAAAGCCCTCACTGGCAAGCCTGAGACCCTGTTTTAAAGGCAGACTCTTAACCTCTGAGCCATCTTTGCAGCCCTGAGAACCTATTTTTCATGCAGGGAATCTACATGGTAGAAGAAGAACCAACAAATACTGTTTTAAAAAATAAGAAGGCATTGGCACACAACAACAACACAGACTCACTGAATAGAATGGGGAATGGCCACAAAGAAGATTCCCACAATTCCAGCCATCTCTTTTTCAGCAGTATTAAGGAAAGTCTGTATTGAGCAAAAGACTGTTAATTATGGTCCCATAAAACATAATCTACATAATCCTGCAGTTACTTGTTCTGCTGCTGTAGACAATGCTCATACATGACTTAAGAGACAAAGAGTTATATAGCTATGGTTGCAGAGAGGGAGTCCATTATGGTGAGAAACACATAGTACAAGGCATGGATAGAGGCAGAAGCAAGAACCCCCCGTTCAGCTTCTGTGTCTTTCTCCAGTAGAATGTTACACTCCCAGTCCTGCTATAACCTTCTCAAGCATTAACAACAGCTTAGGATGCAAACATCTGACCCTGTGAGAGCAACTGATCAAAACCATAGCATTTTGCATAGGATGCTGGCCTACTAATACTGCACATACTCATATAAAAGAAAGATTGTGGATAAATGTGGTATTACATGTGACCATATGCCTGTCTTCCAAAGAATGGGGAAAGTTCACGGAGATCCTACATTCATTAGTTCAAGTCTAGGTTTCATAAATGACATCGTTTAGACAACCAAAATAACTATAAGAAACACTGAAAATTCTGAATGTGTTTTCTTCTTTATTTTCTATTCCACAGTAAAACAACTGTAATGATGGCACAGATTATAAGATTAGATTATGAAGAAATCTTTCCCAGAAACTCATTCAAAGTAGTTTTACTGTACATATATTAAATTGGAAAATTTGAACTAGCAAATGATTCTGCCTGGGGAAATACATGTGATGTGATTAAATTAGAGAGAGGATATACCTATGGGCCCATATTTACTGGGCTATTATTTGCAATTAGCAAGCACTGTATCATCCTTTGTGCCCATCATTGCATTCTTTGTCTCATACAGATAAGATTTACATTTTAATATTATTCAGCAATAGTAAAATATCAGGTCATGGTGGTTACTTGCACATTGTTTTCAAGTAAAGGAAAAGGATTCAGTTATAATAGGTAATGAATTGCAAAGGAAAGATTGAAAAATATCCATCACATTATACAATTGCTAGCAAAAGTCATGTTAAAACTTGCACTGGACATTTGTCGTTTTGCAAAGGAAAATCCAATTGCACAATGAAGTTTTTGTAGTTATTCATTTTTTTAAAGTGTTTTTTTGTAATTTTGGAACAGATATAGGTCCAAGATATATAAAAGATGAAATGATTTTAAAAAGTGTTTGGTCAGTGATGTATTCTATTTTATCAGAATGGTAATTGCCTAAAAATGTCAAGAAGCAGGCTGGAGAGATGGCTCAGGGGTTAAGACTGTGCCTCACAAGCAGAAGGTCCTGAGTTCAGATTCCAGGTCCCATGTGAAAATACCAGATGGAAATGGCAGCACTAACCTGCACGTCTGGCCCTGGTAGGCAGAGCCTGGAAAATTCCAGAGTGAGGCAAGAAGGAGGTAGAAACAATCCAGGATGATTCTCAAGTCAATACTAGTCATCCACAGGAACATGCAGTGTCCTGAGACAAACACACACACACACACACACACACACACACACACACACGCACGCACACACACACACACAATAAATGAATAAAATAAAGGTTAAACATTTAAAGAAAAGTCAAGAAGTATTCTCTCACTAGGGTGAAGTTAGCCGATTTAAATACACCTGCACAGAAATCTTTCCCTTAGCCTATATTTCTGTTTAGTGCAGTGAATAATATACATGACTACATGCCAAACGTAGCTGGTTGACAAAGCCTTTCTATTTCATGTATGAATGAAATGAGATATAGGATCATTATATGTGTCATTAATGTAATAGAGAATTGATACAGACAAGAAATGACTAATGAAAATTGCTTTGTAGAAATCTGCTGGTGAATAACAATAAAGCAATTTTTCTCACATGTTTCAACAGTGATGTGATTAAAGTTACCAAAAAACCTTAGAATTAGTACTTTAGTATACACTAGTAAGACTTATTATGTTCATGAATATGCAAAATACATACACAAACTATTGGTATTTTTTTATTTTTCAGGTTTTATAAACATAATGTATGGTTGTCCCTTCCTGTAACCATCTTCTCTCCACCTTCCTCCTTTTACCAATCCATCCTTCTCCCTTTCACCCTCCTGTCTGTTTATGTGGGCCCTAGGGTTCCTTTTGGGTTGTCTGCTCTAGAAGGGGCTCAGGTTTCTGTGGCAGATTAGGTGGCCTTTCCTTGGGTAGACCACTGATAGGGACGTTCCCTTTCACCTATCTCTAGGGTTCCCACTGCAGGTAGTTGTTTCTCCTGAGTTCCTCACTGATCTATGGGGAACGCTGATATATCAGCCAATGTGCAAATCTAATAAGTGTAAACCTCACTAGATCTCATTGCTGTAAGGTCCTGGGTGCAGCAACCCGGTCTTGAGTGGAATGTCTTTGCTGGCAGTAGACCTCCCCACCTTTAGGCTCTTACTATCTTTCCGCCCCTCTTCCACAAGATCCCCTGAGCCTTAGTATGGGAAGAAATTTTAGTAGCCTGGTTCCGGTTATATATTTTCAGGTTCCCAATACTCTGTACTGTGGTTGGTGGTTGTTATCTATTTCCTTTCAACATTATTTTATAAACTTCTGTGAGAAAAAACACACTAGCATGTTTGAATGGCATAATAAGAACTTCAACTTGAATCATTGATGAGGATATTTTTATTGTTTGATAATCATAAACTGACTGCTCAAGTCAACACAGGCCAGGAATATCACAGAACACATTCGTGGCAAGTTATGATAAACACAAGCAACACATCAACTAAAGAGACTGTTGAAGTAAGTAAGATATTTAATATAGACTCTATTCATATTTTCAAAGTGAAAACAAAGAGTGGGAAGTGGCAAGGGATGTGCTGTCCACACATTAAGTGGGTCTAAGCAGATAGTTCACTTGCAAGTGTTCTGCTGTGAAAGTATGAAGACTTGGGCTGGAGAGATGGCTCAAGGGTTAAGACTATGTTTTCAAGGAGTAGGTCCTGAGTTCAGATCCCAGGTCCCACATAAAAATGCTAGATGGAAATGGTTGTAGCCTGCATTTCTGGCCCTGTGGACAGTGCCAAGGAAATCCCAGGGCAAAGTAGGGAGGTAGAAGCAATCCAAGAAGATTCCTGAAGTCACAGTCTCTGATACACACACACACACACACACACACACACACACACACACACACACACACACACATAAAATAAATAAATAAAATATTAAGAAAAAGATGAAGGCTTGACTTTGTATTCCAAGCACCCATAAAAACCACAGTATTCTTCCCTATGATAAGAAGATGAAGACTGAAAAACGTAATGGGGTTTATTTGGCATCCAGATTATTCTATTCAGCAATAAATAAGAAATCTTGAGAAATATTTCATTTAAAAAGTCTTCAAAGAATTGCTGCAATATACTGTGAAAAAGCCACATGAGTAAATAAAATATATGACATTCTTCTCTCTTAACAGGGAGAACTGAAGACACAGTATAAAGTCCACCAAGAATCAAAATCCTGTGATGCTATAGCACATGTCAACACATTTTACCAGAATCCAAGACAAACCAAAAATGAGACATCTCACTCATCTAAGCAATGCATGTGTTATACAAGTTTTACTGAACCTCAGAAAACTTACAGAGATGGGAGGACTTTTGAATGTATACAAACTTCCTTATGCAAGTCCTATCTCAGCAAACATCTCAGAATTCATAAACGTCAAAAGCCCTATGAATGTGCAGAATGTGGAAAAGCTTTCTCACAGAAGTCAGGACTCACTCAGCATCAGAAAAATCATACAGGTGAGAAGCCATGTGAGTGTACAGAATGTGGGAAATGTTTCTCCCATAAGCAAGCACATACTGTACACCAGAGAACTCATACAGGTGAGAAGCCATATGAATGTATTGAATGTGGAAAAACTTTCTCTGATAAGCCTGCACTCACTGTACATCAGAGATCTCACACAGGTGAGAATCCATATGAATGTGCAGAATGTGGTAAAGCTTTCTCTATCAAGACACATCTCACTGTACATCAGAGATCTCATACAGGTGATAAGCCATATGAATGTATGGAATGTGGAAAAACTCTCTGATAAGCAATCACTTACTATCCATCAGAGATCTTATATGGGTGAGAAGCCATATGAATGTATGGAATGTGAGAACGCTTTCTCTAGAAAGTCACACCTCACTGTACATCAGAGAACTCATACGCGTGAGAAACCATATGTATGTACACAATGTGGAAAAACTTTCTCCCATAAGCAAACACTCACTGCACATCAGAGACTTCATTCAGATGAGGAACTATATGAATGTAGAGAATGTGGGAGAGCTTGCTTCCCCAAAATGCACCTGACTAATCAAGAAGGAACTCATACAAGTGAAAACCTGCATTATGAATACACTGACTGTGGAAAAGCATTCTGTTGCAGCTCATCACTCACTGCATATCACAGAAGTCAAAGAGGTGACAAGTCCTGTGTACCTTCTCAGTGTAAATGTTTCCTCCCACAAGCTATGCCAGACTGAACATCTGAGAAGGACACTTGTAAGAAACCTATAAACGTGCCAAATGTGGGAAAGCCTACTACCATAGGCCAAATCTCCCTCAGCATCAAAGAATTCCTACAGGTGAAAAATTCTATTAATATACAGAATGTGATAAAACTTTCTTTTATAGATCACATCTCTGTGTTCACTAGAAAACTCATAAAGGTGAAAAGCCTTATGAATATACAGTATGTGAGAACATTTTTGGCTCAGGGTCATATCTTCGCATGTTCTCAGGAAACATTAAATGTCACACTGATGAGAAGTCATAGAAACATACAGAATGTAACAAGGACTTTTTTAAACATTACAGTTCCATGCTCATCAAAGAAGTCATACATGTGAGAAGCACTACAAATATATTTAAGAATAACTTCTCAGAGATTCAACAACAAACCCTGCAAGAAAAATAAAGAATGATACATTTTCTACTGAAGGCAGGCAGTGGTACACATTAAATCTTGAGTAGTCACCTTTCCCCCACCCCGCTTCGCCCGTCGGGATGTGTGCCGGGTCCAGCCGGGCCGCACCCCGCGACCTAGGTAAGCTCCACCCTCACCCGCCCACCAGAACCCCAGGTCAGCACAAAGGGAACCGGCTCTGACCCCACCATCCAGCCGGAGCCCCACTCAGGGCCGAGGGAGGAGGAGGATCTCCCCCTGCGCCCGAGCCCAGCCCCAGCTCCCTTCTGGTTAAATAGCTCCACGCCAACGCCCCCATCCTCCTTTTCCCCCACCCCGCTCCGCCGGTCGGGATGCGCGCGCGCGGTCCAGCCGGGTCTCACCCCGCGACTTAGGTAAGCTCCGCCCGCGCCCACCCACCAGAACCCCAGGTCAGCCCAAAGGGACCTGGCTCTTATCCCACCATCCAGGTGGAGCTGCGCACAAGGCCAAGGGACAAGGAGGACATCCCCCTGCACCTGGGCCCCGCCCCAGCTCCCCTCGGGTTAAATAGCTCCACGCTGACGCCCCCATCCTCCCTTTCCCCAACAGGCTTGGCTGGTAGGGACGCGCGGGGTCCAGGCGGGCCTCACCCACGACCTAGGTAAGCTCTGTCCCTGCCCACCCCCAGAACACCAGGCCAAATAATTCAGTTTAGTGAAATTGAAAGATCTTAAGAGTTAAAACGACAATGCCAAAGTCAAAGTGCAAATCCACGAGAAGCAACACTCAAACAAATTTCCCACTGAAGAAATTAATCCCATAATGTTACACTCCAACCAGAGCGAATCCACGGAAAAAGGCCAAGAAAGCCTGACCCAGGATAACGACTTTCAAAATATGATCATTACCATGTTCAATACTATGAAAGAGGAAATCCGGGAGGAATTACATAATCAAATCAATCGTTTTGAAGAGGAACACAACAGACATTTAGAGGAGTTGAGAAAAACAGTGCAAGAAACAAAAACTGGCATAGAGCAGTAAAAACAGATTCAAGCAGAGTTTAAAATTGAACTAAAATACAAGTTATCTTCAACCCAGAACTCCACAGAGAGTCTTATCAACAGAATTAACGAAGCAGAAAACAGAATTTCAGACCTTGAAGATAAAGTGGAAGTACTAACCAGCTCAATGGAAGAGGTTGTTAAAGCCAAAAAGATACTTGAGAGAAATATCCGAGAGATATGGGACACCCTGAAGAAGCCTAACATGCATATTCATGGAATACCAGAGTAAGAAACTCAAAATACCACCCCTGAGGAAATTTTTCAAATGATCATCAAGGAAAACTTTCCTCATATAAAAAAAGAGAGGCCCATCCATATACAAGAGGCATTCCACACCCCAAACAGATACGACCAAAACACAAGCACGCCACGGCAAATAATAGTTGAAACACTCCACATTCAAGATAAAGAACTGGTGCTGAGAGCTTCAAGGGAGAAAAAACAAGTCACTTTTAAAGGCAAACCTATTAAAATAACAAAGGACTTCTCAGTCGAAACAGTAAAAGCAAGAAGAGCTTGGAGAGACATACTTCAAGTATTGAATGAGCAAAAATGTCAATCCAGGCTGATTTACCCTGCAAAACTATCAGTCATGATCGAGGGAGAAAGAAAAATTTTCCAGCACAAAGGCAACATGAAGGGATACATGTCCACCAAACCAGGCCTTCAAAAAATGCTAGAAATGATATTCAAGCTTGAAGAAAAAACAGGCATATCCAGGAGAACAGAAGGCAAATATAACACCATTAAAAGCAAAGCAATATACTTATAAAAACTATCAAACATAATAAATGTCTGGAATTAAAAATAGTTTCTCCATTATAACACTAAATGTTAATGGAATTAATTCACCGATCAAGAGACACAGATTACAAACTTGGATTAAAAATCACAATCCATCAATCTGCTGCCTGCAGGAAACCCATCTCACCACAAAAGATAGGCACGCTCTAAAAATAAAAAGCTGGTCAACAATTCTACAAGCAAATGGAAGCAGAAAACAGGCAGGGGAAGCCATTATGCTATCAGACAAAGTGGAATTCAAACCAAAGAAAATTATAAGAGACACGAATGGATACTACATTTTAGTCACAGGTACAATTCACCAGGAAGACTTCACAATACTGAACATATATGCACCTAATATGGGCCCCTCCACATTCATTAAGAAAACCCTACAGCGTCTAAGCAAGAAGTCAAACCCCAAATGATAATTCTTGGGGACTTCAACACCGCCCTCTCAACATGGGATAGATCAACAGGTCAAAAGCTTAACAGAGACACTTTGGAACTTAATCAAACCCTGAAAGAAATGGACCTTACAGAACTCTATCGAACTTTTCACCCATGTACCAAAGAATACACATTTTTCTCAGCAGCACACGGAACTTTCTCCAAAATAGATCACATATTGGGCAACACAACGAATCTACACATATACAAAAAAGTTGAAATTCTAACCTGTACCCTATCAGACCACCACAGCCTAAAGCTGGACATCCACAACAAATCAAACAAGAGAAAATACACTAAATCCTGGAAACTTAACAATATGATGCTGAATGAGAACTGGATTCAGGAAGAAATTAAAAAGGAAATTCAAGATTTCCTGAAAGTGAATGATAACGAAAATATAACTTACCAAAATCTCTGGGACACAATGAAAGCTGTTCTAAGAGGTAAGTTCATAGCTCTTAATGCCTACATCAAAAAAATGGAAACATCAGAAATAAACAACTTAACAATGCAGCTTAAAGCTTTAGAGAAACTAGAGCAATCTGATCCCAAAAGTAGTAGAAGAGAGGAGATTAGCAAAATAAGGGGAAAAATATCTGAAATCGAGATTAAGAAAACAACAGAAAAAATCAACCAGTCAAAAAGCTGGTTCTTTGAAAAAATCAGTAAGATTCATACACCCCTAGCTAAATTAACCAAAAGCAGGAGAGAGAAAACCCAAATTAACAAAATCAGAAATGAACATGGAGTTATCACTACTGATACCCAAGAAATCCAGATAATTATAACATCATATTTCAAAAACTTATACTCTGTGAAGTTTAACAGCACAAAAGAGATGGATGAATTTCTAAGTAAATACAACATACCTAAATTGAATCAGGAAGTTGTGAATTATTTAAATAGTCCTATAACGTATAAGGAAATTGAGGAAATAATCTTGAATCTTCCCATCAAAAAATGTCCTGGACCAGATGGACTCAGCACAGAGTTCCTCCAGACATTTAAGGAGTTAATAATACCAATACTCCTTAAACTGTTCCATCAAATAGCAAAGGAAGGAACACTACCAAATTCCTTCTTTGAAGCTAAAATCGTTTTAATCCCAAAACCTAATGAAGACTCACTTAAAAAAGAAAACTATAGGCCGATCTCTCTGATGAACACAGACACAAAGATTCTCAAAAAGCTTTAGCAAATCGGATTCAAAAACATATTAAAAAGATTATTCACGGGGACCAAGTAGGCTTCATCCCCGGCACACAAGGTTGGTTCAACATACGCAAATCAATAAATCTAATTCATCATGTAAACCAGTCCATAGTCCAAGACCACATGATACTCTCGACAGATGCAGAAAAAGCTTTTGACAAGATCCAACAGCCCGTTATGATCAAAACGCTAGAGACAGTAGGAATGGAAGGAACCTTTATCAATATAATAAAAGCTGTATACAGCAAGCCCACAGCAACAATTATGCTCAATGGGGAACAATTTTAAGCATTCCCACTTTAATCAGGAACTAGACAAGGCTGTCCACTCTCACCACTTCTATTCAATATTGTACTTGAAGTCTTAGCTGAAGCCATAAGACAAGAAAGGGACATAAGAGGGATTCAAATCTGCAAGGAAGAAGTCAAGCTATCCCTATTTGCAGATGACATGATCTTATACCTGAGTGATCCCAAAAACTCCACCAGGAAGCTCCTTGAACTAATTGAGAAGTTCAGCAGGGTGGCAGGATACAAAATAAATGTGCAAAAATCAGAGGCCTTCCTACATGCCCAGAATGAAAGAAGTGAAAAAGCCTTGAGAGAAACAATCGCATTTACTATAGCCCCTAAAAAAATGAAATACCTTGGTATAAACCTAACCAAGGAGGTAAAAGACCTTTACAATGAAAACTTTAAAACCCTAAAGAAAGAAATTGCAGAAGACACCAGAAGGTGGAAAGACCTCCCCTGTTCCTGGATTGGCAGAATCAACACCGTAAAAATGACCATTCTACAAAAGGCAATATACAAATTCAATGCTATACCAATTAAAATCACAAAGCAATTCTTCAAAGAAGTTGACCAAACAATCTCAAAGTTCATATGGAGGCACAAAAGACCTAGGATAGCAAAGACAATCCTGAGTAAGAAAAACACTGCTTGAGGTATTACCATACCAAACCTTAGTCTATACTACAAATCCATAGTTATAAAAACAGCCTGGTACTGGCTCCAAAATAGATACACAGATCAATGGATAAGGATTGATGACCCAGATATAAGCCCACAAATTTACAGCCATTTGGTCTTTGACAAAGGGGCCCAAAGAATCCAATGGAAAAAGAACAGCATCTTCAACAAATGGTGCTGGCAAAACTGGATCTCCACATGCAGAAGATTAAAGCTGGACCCATACTTGTCACCATGTACAAGACTTAATTCCAAATGGATCAAGGACCTTGATATAAGGCCAGAGACTATAAAAAAACCATAGTTGAAAGTATAGGGAACTCCCTCGAGCTGATTGGGCTAGGCCAACAGTTCCTAAACAGACATCCAATGGCACAGTCACTGCTACCAACTCTCAACAGTTTGGATCATGTGAAATTAAAGAGCTTCTGTTCAGATAAAGAGATTGTAACATGAGCTCAAAGGCAACCCACAGAATGGGAGAAAATCTTCACTAACCACATATCTGATAGAGCTCTACTTTCAGAGTGCACAAATAACTTAGAAAACTAAACATCAAGGAAACCAATGGCCCAATTAAAAAATGGGCCCTGGAACTTAAAAGACATTTTACCAGGGATGAAATTAAAATGTCTAACAAATATCTTAAAAATGATCCACTTCTTTAGCCATCAGGGAAATGAAAATCAAAACTTCCCTCAGATATCATCTCAGCCCGGTCAGGATGGCAAAAATCCACAACACAAACAACAACAAATGCTGGAGAGGATGTGGAGAGAAGGGAACTCTCCTACATTGCTGGTGGGAGTGCAGGCTCATACAGCCACTCTGGCGAGCCGTCTGGAGATTCTTAAAGAAATTAAAGATTGAAATGCCATATGACCCTGCGATTCCACTTTTGAGTATAACCCCCCATATCGCAGAGGTTCACCTCGATAGCACAAGCACGACCATGTTCATAGCAGCACTGTTTACAATAGCAAAGACATGGAATCAACGCAAATGTCCAACAGTTGACGAGTGGATAAGGAAACTGTGGTACATCTATACAATGGAGTACTACTCAGCCATCAAAAATTATGAATTACTGGAATTTGCTGGGAAATGGATGTCATTAGAAACAATTATATTAAGTGAAGTATCCCAGACCCAGAAAATTAAGTGCCGTATGTATTCCCTAATAGGTGGCTCCTAATACCAAACCCACCCAGCCCATCTTGAGACACTCATAAGCAAATCTATGTATTACCTACAGTAATTGCAAGGATTAGGAACAGGAGGGATGGGGTGGGAGGTCCATACCAGAAACAAGGAGAGAAGTGACCATGTTACAGTAGAGAAAATAGGCCTCCATCAAGGACTGCAAGAAAGTAATGTGACACCTAGTTAAGTTCACAGACATTCATTCCTGATCATTTACAACTATGGGGGTATGAACTCACCAGAAGGGGAGGGCATATAGTCCGGCAGATTAAAAAGTAACCATTTTGCAAATGGGTGATTGACCCCTCCCATTGCCTAATGCCATATGACCCTGCGATTCCACTTTTGGGTATAAGTATTACATGTACCCTTGAATGTGCTCTTATAATAAGACTCCAGTTTAACAGCTTTCTGTCTCTGGCCAGGGGGTGACATACAGTGCCCATCACGATGGAGTGAAGGGCATTACAGGAGCAACAAAACTGCAAAAGAAAATCAATGAACCACTATCCAGAACTTCAGAGACTCTATATCAACCATCTAGAACTAGGGCAGACTAATCTCTCCCCATCCTGAAGCTCAGGGACATTTGCGGAAGAGAGGGTGGTAAGAGTGTAAGAGCAAAAGGATGGGAGGAGCAATGATTTGCAAGATACTCCACACAAGTTAGGGCCGAAGCAATCATAATTGGATATTGCATGCCCGGCGCAATGTCCAACACACTATTGACCTCACAAAGTCTAGCATCTGCTACAGGCGCCAAGATCCTGAGAGGCAAGGGATTGACAGCCACAGTAGTGTTCCTATGCTTAAGGGGAACACAGGAAAGGCTTCAGGGAAAGGCCACTGGGTCCTTGTACGTCATCGGAGAGGATGGCCCAGAGGAGATTCCGGCATACACAAGAAAAGACTCTGGGAATTCGGGCGGGAGGCACGGGGGGATGGGGCGGGAGGGGTGAGGGGAGGGAGAGCCGGGGGTTCGGGGGGAGGAGGAGGGAGGGAGGGAACTGGTGTACCTATTAAATTTGTATGAGCTGAAATAATAATAAAAAATATATTTAAAAAAACCTTGAGTAATCAACCCATACGTCTTGAAAAAAAAATGACATGGCATCAGTGAATGTAGAGAGGGGAAAAGGATGAGTGAATCTTTTGTACTATACAGGAAGAACGTCTTGTAGTTAAAAGGATTAGAAAATGATTTCTATCAAAATGCTTTCACTTGTAATTTACAAATCACTGAGTATCCAATATTGCTACAGAAAAAGGCCTGCACATGTGAAGAATTATAAACTCTTTCATCTTTAAATCATGCATTAGTGAGAGAAAAAGAGATGACACTATCTAGAACGTCAAAAATGTATGGAAGCTTACAATAGTCCTCACTGTGTATTCAAGAATACAAATTGGGCCATAACTATAATGAATTGCGTTCATAATGTAAGATTTATAAAACATCATTGGAAATTTAATGTGTCACACATATCCATAACTAGCTTAACTTTTTACTATGTTACTCTGTGTAAAATCATAAATGAATTTGATGTTGTAGAAAAGATTTGAAGCTTTCTAAAACCAACAATACCATCAGAGTATATATAGGTCAGTAAAATAGAGATCTTTTGAAATAGAGATACCAGATTGAAAACACATAAAAGTTAGGGAACCCAAACTTTTGAAATAGAACCCAGGACACCCAATGCAATAGAACCCCATACAGGTGAGGCACTCCATAGCAAATGGTATACCAAGGTATAGTAAGATGTGCTTTCAGTCACGGTCTATGTGTGTGCTTTTACTATAAATTCACTAAGAATCAATGCTTGAATGGTAGCATAAGCAACATGGGGAATGTTCTTGGGCGGGGGGGAGAAGCAAGCCATTCTAATTGAAGCACAGTTTTACATAACATCTAAATACACATTGGCTCAAAATCATAAAAATGTAAAAAGTGTCACAAGTTCTTTAATGAACCTGAATCTGCCTGACATCAGAAATTAAGCAAAAAAAAAAAAAAAGGTTGAGCAAGATACACACTTTACATGGCTGAATGTGAATGATTCATGAGGAAAAGAAGGTTTTAGAGACTTGAAAATTAACTTCATTCAGTCCCTTACTGAAACATTTACACACAAGGAAAAAGGTGTGGGTTTTTACAAAAGTGGAATTTGAGAACATGTCAACACCTTTTAATTCAATGTAAATTTCAAATGGAATCATTTGCATGTGGATTTCAGAAATATTCAACTTTAAGACCATAGAAATAGGACAACTAGTCATCTTGTATCAGCAATTAGGAAGAAGAGGGACATGAGTGCCTGCTGCTTAATCCCATCCCTCCCCTTTAATGACCACAGAATCACAACATGGTGCCACTTTCATGATTGCTTTTCCCACCTTCATTAATCCAGTCAATGCATTCCTCATGGGCAATACCATAGACTCTTGCATAGATAATTATGGGTTACATGAAGTTGACAATGCACACCATTACTTTCGAGACTACTCTGTAGAACTTTTGATGCCTCGGTGTTATGAAACTTTCAATAACATGGAAAAATAGTGCTTGTCCAAAAAAAGTATAAGCAAGTTCTTTTAATCCCCATCTTTCCACTGGCCATGCCTATTCTGCAGGCTGCAGTGACTGTATGCAGTGAAGTGACAGGACGACCAGACTGTCATCAGTTATTTAGTGGGACGGCAATCAGCAATGGGAATGATTACTCTGGCTTTGACATCACTGCCACACCTGATTTCCCAATTGCATTCTGAAGAAGGCAGCCATGCAACCTCCACACCAGCAATGAGCATTGCAAGGAGGATGAACCGAGCAAGTGACCTTGTTGGGCATCATCTCATGAACTCTCCTATGTTCATTGATGCTCATGAAACAGTGGTAAGCTTTCCACAGCAATGGATACCCAGGGAAGGACTGGCCAGAAGTAACATATCTGCCAGAGAACAGTCTCCGGATATTGTTCCAAAACCAAACAGCCATGCACCATTAGAATAGCACAGGTTCCAGGAACCATCTGTGACTTTAGGTCTCATTCATGGTCCTCCACAGACCATGAGGCACCAGTTGGCATTCATTCCTGGATGCCATCAGCACTGACTTGCTTCTTCCCTTTGAAAATTTCAGCTGCTTCACTTTGTGCAAGGACTATCTTGGAACCACTTACCTTTGGCAGTTGGGTTCTCTTATGGCCCTATAAGGCTAGGCAGCAGTGGTCATGGTGGGTGACTGCCAAATTCTGCCCCTGGGCAGAAAGCATTCCATAGGTTGAAAATTGCCACCATTCGTGGTCACAAGAAAATATAAATTTCATTGAGTACCACACTCTTTGAGCGTTAAAAGTCAGAGTTCTGGTCCTTGACCAGGGCAACGTATTGCTGAGGGCACTGGAGGAAGTGAACTTATGCATAGATGCGTGATAATACCCAGCAAGTACAGCAGATTCTGTTTCCTGAACCTCATACTTCCTACATGAACAATGGCTAGAAGTTTTATGGGTCTTCAACAGTTCTCACCAGCCTGTAATTTTGTGTATCTGGCTGTCTATTATTGATATTATCTCCCGGGTGTGAATGTCTATCACTCTCCTGTTGCAACCTAAGCATTTGATGATGGCCTCTTTCTCTCGTAGCCTTTGGCCATTTCTTGCCTACAGTTATTTTAAAGTAGAACTAGAAATGCCTAGCCCGTATCAAACAGATTAATTTAACATTTTCATGAGGCTGTGTCAACTAGTGAATTATGCACAAATAGAATCAAACAATTTTCAAAAAGCTTCTTCAAATCTTTGAAAATCTTCTCTTTTTTAAGGAGACAACTGAGTTCTACAATTCCTAAGGCAGGAATCTTTACTGCACACAAAATGTGAACAGAACTGGAACGTTATATTTAAGTATAAAGGAATTTTCAGGCATGTGCCAATGTATTTTGTTTTCATTAATTCCCTCCTTATCCTCCCCTAACCTCTCTAGCTGGTTCTCTTTATACCTGTGACAGTGTTTCTCTACCTTTCACACTACATACATTCCAAGAATTGCAAATTTGTGTGTCTGAGTGTTTGCTCATTTGCAAATATTTTAAAAAAATCTTCATTGTTTTACAACCATATCAATGATCAAATGTATATCTATTTTTTTATTCCTCATCAGAAGAGACATTTTAAAACGTGTACCCCATATGTTTGCCAATGATTTCCGTTCCCTTGGATACATGAACATTGTACTTGCAATGAAATTACTGGCCTTGAATCATCATTTTATGAATTTCAAGTGTCATTAAGATGCAATGTCAAATATAAATATATTTTTTCTTGCAGCAATATAGACAATGTAGATATACAAGATGTCTTGAATTTATTCTTTTTTATTTTATTTAAGAGCCAGGGCGAGAGGAGAAGCAAATTTGTCAATTTAGGTCAGACAGCAAATTTATGCAGTCAGTTTTTTCTTCCACTGTAAGAACTCTGGAGATGGAACTCTGATACTAGATGATACAGGCAGGCTTGCCAGCCAAACTCACTGTCTTTGGTTTTTGTTAGGCAACGCTGTTTCCGAGCACTTTTAATTCAGATCTGCAATGGAAAAAGCCACATAGTATGCAGGTGCCATGGACAGCTGTTGCATGCAGAACTCTGAATTTCACTGTTTTAACTGTTGGTTGCTCACTGAAATCACCAATGGTGGTGGGAGGGAGAAGTGACTCCATGGTATACACCTGCAATCTCACCCTTGAGAAGTTAGTGGCTGGAGAATCAGAAATTCACTGATGCTGGCAAAGGCTTTGTTTCACTTGCCACTCACTGTGCCCTGATGCATTCTCCTCATGGGGAAAATGGGGTAGACAGACAAAGTGGGAAATGGGTGGGTGGGATCATCAGCCTAGAATAAAACAGTGCTTCCAGCATCAGTTGCCTCAAAAGCAATGCAAACAACCACAAGCAGACTGACATATTCTGAGTTCACTTTCATTTTATCTCAAAGTGGCGAACTTCTTCCTCCCCAAGATGATTTATGGGGTCACATTTATTTGGTAGCTATTCGTTTCCAGATTCACCCAGATCAATAGCGGCAATAGTGGATAACTTAGTTCCTTTGCTCTAGACAGGCTCTGCGCATGCCTTATCCCAATCAGGGACGATGCATCCACTCCAAGCAAACCCATCTTTTGTACTTTCATGATCATTACCACCTATGCCAAACGCGTGATGCTTTTTATGGAGAGACACCATACAGCCATCAATTCACACATACAGGGATTCGATTAGAATACAGAAATGATCGTACCAAAGTTCAACTTGGAAAAATGCATTTAATATTTGTTTAACTTTATTTATTTTACAATGTGTGTGTGTTTATCAGAGGGTGCTCTGTGGAGAACTAAGAATGACTTCAGGAATCATCCTGGATTGCTTCTTCCGCCTTTTTGCTTTGCTCTGGGTTTTCCCAAACTCTGCCCACCAGGGCTGGAAGTGCGGGCCCCTGTTTCTGCTTAGTGTTTTTCACATGGGATCTGGGATCCACAATCAGGAACTTCTTTTTTTGAAACAGTCTTAACCCCTGAGCCATCTCTCCACCCAAATAGTGCATCTTTTGGCTTACATAGTAATTGATTCTAAAGTTGTGATAGCAGTTAAAGTTCAGAAGTAAGTAAAAAGTTTTACTAATAACTTAATTTTTGAGCATTTTGTTTGCTTCAATTTAAACATCTATTTATCTTGGGGGAAAAGGAGAAAGCGATAGCACATATTTTCTGGGAGTGCACAGAGAGATATCTGAAATAGGTGAAGTTCGTTACTATGCAAATCCAATGAGCTGAGTTTGATACCTTGGAGTACACAAGGTGTGGAAGAGAACTAACTCTATCAAATTGTCCTCTGATTCTCCACACGTATAACTCAGCACACACACACACACACACACACACATACACACACACACACACACACATGCATGAATATAGGAATTCACACACATAATCAAACGAGCTAATTAGTTAATTTCAAAAAGAAATGATTGCTTGCTGTGGTGGTACACATTGATAATCTGGGAACTTTCAGAGCTAGGACAGAATAGTTGGAATTTGAGGGGCTGGAGAGATGGCCCAGGGGTTAAACTTCTGCCTGGCAAGCAGAGAGTCCTGAGTTCGGATCCTAGATCCCACATACAAAAGCACAGGGCAGAAGCAGGGGCAGCCTGCCCTTGTGGTGCTGGTGGGCAGAGCCTGTGAATCCCGTGGCAGAGCAAAAAAAAAAAGGAGGTAGAAGCAGTCCATGATGATTCCCGAATTCACCCTTAGTTCAACACATACACACACATACCCATACATACATATATACACATGCGTGTGTGCACACACACACACACACACACACACACACATTGAATAAATAATAAATAATGAAAGAAGAGTTACACTTTGAAGACCAACCTGAGCTAAAGTGGGACCCATTCTCAACCTACCTCCACAGAGGTCCCTCCCCCCAAAAAAATAAGTTTGTTTGTTTATTTATTTTGCATGTAGGAGCTAACCCATTTACAGAATTCTGCCTTCCTATGAGATCATTAAGCTCTGTCCTCTGCTATTTCCCAACAAATGTATCATTTTCCGTGTTAGGGTAAGTCTTTTATCCATCGAAGTATTTTATAATTAATGCTGACCAAGTTCCTGGCACTGTCTAAGAAATAAATTACTGAATCTTGAGAATGTTTGTTGCTATTATCAGATGATGTGAAGATAATTAAAGAGAATGAGCAACTTTTACAAGAAATTATGGTGAAACACATCTGTAATTCAAACACTCAAGAAGTTGAGTAGGAAAATTCTCAAATTTAAGGCAAGCAAAGGATGTATAGTGAGTTCCCAGCAAGCTTAAAATACTCATCAACCCTTGTACAGTACCGGCCCTAGAGAAGTGCAGTTGTTTCTCCTGAGATCCTTGCCAGTTCTTAGCCCTATAATTCACGTATGCAGAGGGACAAAGGAGTAGGAGGTACATGGTGGGAATGAAAAGGTAAGGGAGAATGGAAAAGCAAGGAGGTGGAGGGATATGGAGAAGAGGAAGCAGGGAGGGGGTCGGGACAATGAAAAAAACTCATTTTATTTATATATGAAAATTTCTCAATAAAAATATCATCCTAAATTTAATTGTATTTATATATAAAAATGCCAAAAATTAAAAAATGTTCAAAAAAAGGAAAAACAAAAAAGGGACACTCACCAAATCTTTTGGGTAAGTATAACAGATTTGCAAGGAATTAAGCAATAATCTCGTGCTGGAAATAAGTGAATCTTCAGTAAAAGAAGATTGGAGGTGTCTTTTCACCAAAGAGACATCAAAATCTTTTGGACTGAAGACACATTGAAGAACTTTACTTGGGGATAAAAAGAAGAAAATGAAAGAAAGATAAATTTCCATGTGAAGTTTCTGATGGTCATAAGTTATCTAAAATAAGAAGGATGAGTTAAGAATTGTGTTACTTTTATAGGAATCCAGACAACAGCAATGGAGAAGGTGACACTGGAGAACATACCTCAAATCAGAAAGGACAGTCTGGAAGTTTATCTGGGGATGTGTGCCATTAGTACAGACAGTGAAAAGTCCATTTGTAGAGCAATGTTTCCACATGTTGATGTCCAGAAAAGAAGCTAGTGTGATAATGGTGTTGATCAATATGGAGAGGAATGAGAGACTACATAAACAAATGCAGAAGAATAATGTCACATAATTGCTGCTGCTAAAACTTACATGCAACATACATAATTTTCATAGTATTAGCACCATAATTATTTGGATTAATGAGAGCAACTCTGATACCTTTATATATGCATTCATTATTCTTGTACTTTGCCTTTTCAAAAGAAACCCTTCAAATCAAAACATATGTGTCTTAGTATTTATTCATGAAGTGCACCTCTGGTTTACTTCTACAGTATTCACAATAGTCAAACTAGGAAATCAGCCTAGGTGACCATAATAATTAAGTACTAAAAGGAAGATGATACATACATATTGAACTCAGTCATAACAATGAATGAAATTATGTCATTTGCATGAGTATTGCTTGCACTGGAGATTTCATGTGAAGTGGAAAACTAAACAGAAAAAATATCATAACTTTTCTTCCGTATGATGAAACCAGAGGAAAAAGGTAAACTAAGAGGAAGAATACAAGACACTTTTTGAAGGAGAATGGGAGGGAATGTAAAAACAAATAGTAAAAGATGATGGAAATAGAATCGAAGTATGTAATTTATAGATATAAAGTATATAAAAAGCAATAACAAATCCTATTTGTTTGTAAAATTATCTTGCTGAAAGAAGTGAACTGATTCATGACAAAGGTTAATTCCTGCTGATGAGGGAAAACTATGTATATGAAGAGTGAACTATCTGAGCCAGATCATCAGTTAATAAACTCCCAGCATGGTACTGAAATGGCATCCAAATTCAAGAAGTCACAGATAGAGAAGACTTGTTTTATTTGTCTAATCAAGAGAGCCGTATCATGTTCCACATCTATGCATCATTGCTATCCTCAATCCATGTTTCTTTAACCACATTTTCATATTATTTAATTTTAACTTACACATAACTTTAATATTTATGGGGTACAAACTGACGATACAATTCATATATTAGTATATAATGCTCATATCACAGTATGTTCATCTGCACAACAATGTATCTATTTGTTTGGAGTCTAGAGACAATGAAACAGGTTCTTTTCTGTGTTTTCTTTGTTACAGTTTTTCATTGTTGCCTTGGATTTGGAGCTTTTTAGATTTCTTTTTTCATCAATGGCAAAAGCGCTAATTAATTTTAATGAACATTTTACAGAATTATTAAATTTGGGTGTTAATTTGGTTGCCATTTGTTCTTAATGCATAGTGTTTTTAATTCTTTTTTATTTATTTTTTTATTTCCACTCATACAAACTTAACAGGTACACCGTTACACTCCCCTCCAACCCCTATCCCCCTGTGCCCCCTCCCTCCCCCTTTCTTCCCCATCCCCCAGTGCCTCCCCTTCCCATCCTTGGAGCATCCTTTAATGTGCATGCCAAAGTCTCCTCTGGGTCCTCCTCTCTGATGAGGTGCAAGGACCCTGTGGCATTTCCCAGAACCCTTTCCTGTGTTCCTGTTAGGCATAGGAACACACTGAGGCTGTCAATACCTTGCCTCCCAGTATCCTAGTGCCTTTAGAAAATGCTAGACTTTGTGAGATCAATAGTGTGTTAGACATTGCGCAGGGCCCTTTGTAGATTTTTCTGACAAAGTACCATGGCTGCACTATAGTCCTTCAAAGTGCAAAGACTTCCTCACACTATACACCGTAAGAACTCCAACAACACTGTGACCATCTGTCTTTTCTCCTCATTTGATTGTTCATAATGACTTCATATCCCATGTGAACTTGTTACATTGTAACCTGCATCTTACCTAAAGTGTAAAATCCAATTGAAAAAAAATACTTTCTCATTTTTACACACTTTTGTAGTTTCCTAAAGCTGTTCATGATATGGAAACAAGTTGCATTAAGTTACATATGAAGGTCCCTTTTCGCCCCACCCCGCTCCGCCGGTCGGGACGCATACGCGAGATCCAGCCGGGCCTCACCGCGCGCTCTAGGACTCCAGGTCAGCCCACAGGGACCCGGCTCCGACTCCCACCATCCAGCCGGAGCCGCGCGGGGGCCAAGGGACGAGGAGGACCTCCCCCTGCGCCCGGACCCCGCCCCAGCTGACCTCGGGTTAAATAGCTCCACGCCTACGCACCCATCCTCCCTTTTCGCCCCACCCCGCTCCTCCGGTCGGGACGCGCACGCGCGATCCAGCCGGGCCTCACCGCGCGCTCTAAGACCCCAGGTCAGCCCACAGGGACCCGGCTCCGACTCCCACCATCCAGCCGGAGCCGCGGGGGGGCCGAGGGACGAGGAGGACCTCCCCCTGCGCCCGGGCCCCGCCCCAGCTGCCATCAGGTTAAATAGCTCCACGCAGACGCGCCCATCCTCCCTTTTCACCCCACCCCTCCGCCGGTCGGGACACGCGCGCGGTCCACCCGGGCCTCACCCCGCGCCCTAGGTAAGTCCCCGTTCGGCCCCGCCCACCAGGACCCCAGGCCAAATAATTCAGTTTAGTGAAATTGAGAGATCTTAAGAGTTAAAATGACAATGCCAAAGTCAAAGTGCAAATCCATGAGAAGCAACACTCAAGTAAACAAATTTCCCACTGAAGAAATTAATCCCATAATGTTAGACTCCAACAAGAACAAACCCGCGGAAAAAGGCCAAGAAAGCCTGACCCAGGATAACGACTTTCAAAATATGATCATTACCATGTTCAATACTATGAAAGAGGAAATCCGGGAGGAATTACATAATCGAATCGATCGCTTTGAAGAGGAACACAACAGACATCTGGAGGAGTTGAGAAAAACAGTGCAAGAAACAAAAAGTGGCATAGAGCAGTTAAAACAAACTCAAGCAGAGTTTAAAACTGAGCTAAAAGACAAGTTATCTTCAACCCAGAATGCCACAGAGAGTCTTATCAACAGAACTAATGAAGCAGAAAGCAGAATTTCAGACCTTGAAGATAAAGTGGGAGTACTAACCAGCTCAATGGAAGAGGTTGTTAAAGCCAAAAAGATACTTGAGAGAAATATCCAAGAGATATGGGACACCCTGAAGAAGCCTAAAATGCGTATTCATGGAATACCGGAGCAAGAATCTCAAAATACCACCCCTGAGGAAATTTTTCAAATGATCATCAAGGAAAACTTTCCTCATCTAAAAAAAGAGAGGCCCATTCATATACAAGAGGCATTCCGCACCCCAAACAGATACGACCAAAATAGAAGCACACCGCGGCAAATAATAGTTAAAACACTCCACATTCAAGATAAAGAACTGGTGCTGAGAGCTTCAAGGGAGAAAAAACAAGTCACTTTTAAAGGCAAACCTATTAAAATAACAAAGGACTTCTCAGTCGAAACAGTAAAAGCAAGAAGAGCTTGGAGAGACATACTTCAAGTATTGAATGAGCAAAAATGTCAACCCAGGCTGATTTACCCTGCAAAACTATCAGTCATGATCGAGGGAGAAAGAAAAATTTTCCAGCACAAAGACAACTTTAAGGGATACATGGCCACCAAACCAGGCCTTCAAAAAATGCTAGAAATGATACTCAAACGTGAAGAAAAAAACAGGCATATCCAGGAGAACAGAAGGCAAATATAACACCATTAAAAGCGAAGCAATATACTTATAAAAGCTACTAAACATAATAAATGTCTGGAATTAACAATAGTTTCTCCATTATAACACTAAATGTTAATGGAATTAATTCACCAATCAAGAGACACAGATTACAAACTTGGATTAAAAATCACAATCCATCAATCTGTTGCCTGCAGGAAACCCATCTCACCACAAAAGATAGGCACGCTCTAAAAATAAAAGGCTGGTCAACAATTCTACAAGCAAATGGAAGCAGAAAACAGGCAGGGGTAGCCATTATGCTATCAGACAAAGTGGATTTCAAACCAAATAAAATTATAAGAGACACGGATGGATACTACATTTTAGTCACAGGTACAATTCACCAGGAAGACTTCACAATACTGAACATATATGCACCCAATACGGGCCCCTCCACATTCATTAAGAAAACCCTACAGCGTCTAAAGCAAGAAATCAACCACCAAACGATAATTCTTGGGGACTTCAACACCGCCCTCTCTACATGTGATAGATCAACAGGTCAAAAGCTTAACAGAGACACTTTGGAATTTAATCAAACCCTGAAAGAAATGGACCTCACAGGTCTCTATCGAACTTTTCACCGACGCACCAAAGAATACACATTTTTCTCAGCAGCACACGGAACTTTCTCCAAAATAGATCACATATTGGGCCACAAAATGAATCTACACATATACAAGAAAGTTGAAATTCTAACCTGTGCCCTATCAGACCACCACGGCCTAAAGCTGGACATCCACAACACATCAAACAAGAGAAAATACACTAACTCCTGGAAACTTAACACTATGATGCTGAATGAGAACTGGATTCAGGAAGAAATTAAAAAGGAAATTCAAGATTTCCTGAAAGTGAATGATAACGAAAATACAACTTACCAAAATCTCTGGGACACAATGAAAGCTGTTCTAAGAGGTAAGTTCATAGCTCTTAATGCCCACGTCAAAAAAATGGAAACATCAGAAATAAACAACTTAACAATGCAGCTTAAAGCTTTAGAGAAACTCTTGCAATCTGATCCCAAAAGCAGTAGAAGAGAAGAGATTAGCAAAATAAGGGGAGAAATATCTGAAATCGAGACTAAGAAAACGATAGAAAAAATCAACCAATCAAAAAGCTGGTTCTTTGAAAAAATCAACAAGATTGATACACCCCTAGCTAAACTAACCAAAAGCAAGAGAGAGAAAACCCAAATTAACAAAATTAGAAATGAACATGGAGTTATCACTACTGATACCCAAGAAATCCAGAGAATTATAACATCATATTTCAAAAACTTATACTCTGTGAAGTTTGACAACACAAAAGAGATGGATGAATTTCTAAGTAAACACAACTTACCTACATTGAATCAGGAAGTTGTGAATTATTTAAATAGTCCTATAACATATAAGGAAATTGAGGAAGTAATCTCGAATCTTCCCACCAAAAAATGTCCTGGACCAGATGGATTCAGCACAGAGTTCTACTAGACATTGAAGGAGTTAATAACACCAATACTCCTTAAACTGTTCCATCAAATAGCAAAGGAAGGAACACTACCAAATTCCTTCTATGAAGCTAATATCGTTTTAATCCCAAAACCTAATAAAGATTCACTTAAAAAAGAAAACTATAGGCCATTCTCCCTGATGAACACAGACGCAAAGATTCTCAACAAAGTCTTAGCAAATCGGATTCAAAAACATATTAAAAAGATCATTCATGGGGACCAAGTAGGCTTCATCCCCGGCACACAAGGTTGGCTCAACATACGCAAATCAATAAATGTAATTCATCATGTAAACCAGTCCAAAGTCCAAGACCACATGATACTCTCGATAGATGCAGAAAAAGCTTTTGACAAGATCCAACAGCCTTTTATGATCAAAACGCTAGAGACAGTAGGAATGGAAGGAACCTTTATCAATATAATAAAAGCTGTATACAACAAGCCCACAGCAAGGATTATGCTCAATGGGGAACAATTGGAAGCATTCCCACTTCGATCAGGAACTAGACAAGGCTGTCCACTCTCACCACTTCTATTCAATATTGTACTTGAAGTCTTAGCTGAAGCCATAAGACAAGAAAGGGACATAAGAGGGATTCAAATCGGCAAGGAAGAAATCAAGCTATCCCTATTTGCAGATGACATGATCTTATACCTGAGGGATCCCAAAAACTCCACCAGGAAGCTCCTGGAACTAATTGAGAAGTTCAGCAGGGTGGCAGGATACAAAATAAATGTGCAAAAATCAGAGGCCTTCCTATATGCCCAGAATGAAAGAAGTGAAAAAGCCTTGAGAGAAACCATGCCATTTACTATAACCCCTAAAAAAATGAAATACCTTGGTATAAACCTAACTAAGGAGGTAAAAGACCTTTACAATGAAAACTTTAAAACCCTAAAGAAAGAAATTGCAGAAGACACCAGAAGGTGGAAAGACCTCCCTTGTTCCTGGATTGGCAGAATCAACATTGTAAAAATGACCATCCTACCAAAGGCAATATACAGATTCAATGCTATACCAATCAAAATCCCAAAGCAATTCTTCAAAGAAGTTGACCAAACAATCTCAAAGTTCATATGGAGGCACAAAAGACCCAGGATAGCAAAAACAATCCTGAGTAACAAAAACACAGCTGGAGGTATTACCATACCAAACCTAAGTCTATACTACAAATCCATAGTTATAAAGACAGCCTGGTACTGGCTCCAAAATAGACACACAGATCAATGGATAAGGATTGAAGACCCAGATATAAGCCCACAAAGTTACAGCCATTTGGTCTTTGACAAAGGGGCCCAAAGAATCCAATGGAAAAAGAACAGCATCTTCAACAAATGGTGCTGGCAAAACTGGATCTCCACATGCAGAAGATTAAAGTTGGACCCGTACTTGTCACCATGTACAAGACTTAATTCCAAATGGATCAAGGACCTTGATATCAGGCCAGAGACTTTAAAAACCATAGTTGCAAGGATAGGGAACTCCCTCGAGCTGATTGGGCTAGGCCAACACTTCCTAAACAGACATCCAATGGCACAATCACTGCTACCAACTCTCAACAGTTGGGATCTTGTGAAATTAAAGAGCTTCTGTTCAGATAAAGAGATTGTCACATGAGCTCAAAGGCAACCCACAGAATGGGAGAAAATCTTCACTAACCACATATCTGACAGAGCTCTACTGTCCAGAGTGCACAAAGAACTTAGAAAATTAAACTCCAAGGAAAACACTGGCCCAATTAAAAAATGGGCCCTGGAACTTCAAAGAAACTTTACCAGGGATGAAATTAAAATGTCTAACAATTATCTTAAAAAATGTTCCACTTCCTTCGCCATCAGTGAAATGCAAATCAAAACTTCCCTGAGATATCATCTCACCCCGCTCCGGATGGCAAAAATCCACAATACAAACAACGACAAATGCTGGAGAGGATGTGGAGAGAGGGGAACTCTCCTACATTGTTGGTGGGAATGCAGGCTCATACAGCCACTCTGGCGAGCCGTCTGGAGATTCTTAAAGAAATTAAAGATTGAAATGCCATATGACCCTGCTATCCCACTTTTGGGAATAACCCCCCATGCAGCAGAGGTTCGCCTCGATAGCACAAGCTCGACCATGTTCATAGCAGCACTGTTTACAATAGCAAAGTCATGGAATCAACCTAAATGTCCAACAGTTGACGAGTGGATAAGGAAACTGTGGTACATCTATACAATGGAGTACTACTCAGCCATCAAAAATGATGAATTACTGGAATTTGCTGGGAAATGGATGTCATTAGAAAGAATTATATTAAGTGAAGTATCCCAAACCCAGAAAATTAAACGCCATATGTACTCCCTAATAGGTGGCTCCTAGTACCAAACTCACCCAGCCCACATTGAGACACTCAAAAGTAAACCTATGTAACACAGTAATTGCAAGGATTAGGAACAAGAGAGATGGGTTAGGAGGGCCACACCAGAAACAAGGAGAGAGGAGACCATGTTACAGCAGAGAAAATAGGCCTCCATCAAGGTCTGCAAGTAAGTAATGAGAAACCTGGTTAAGTTCACAGACGTTCTTTCCTGATCTCACCAGAAGGGGAGGGCATATAGTCTAGCAGATAAAAAGTAATCATTTTGCAAATGGGTGATGGACCCCTCCCTCAGTGAGGTTTCCTACTCTTATTACATCTACCCTTGAATGTGCTATTACAACAAGACTCCAGTTTAACAGCTTTTTGTCTCTGGCCAGGGGGTGACATACAGTGCCCAGCAGAATGGAGTGAAGGGAATTGCAGGAGCAGTAAAACTGCAAAAGAAAATCAACAAACCACAATCCAGAACTTCAGAGACTCTATATCAATCACATAGAACTAGGACAGCCTAATCTCTCCCCATCCTGGAGCTCAGGGACATTTGCGGAAGAGGGGGCGGTAAGATTGTAAGAGCAAAAGGATGGGAGGAGCAACGATTTGCAAGATTCTCAACAATAGTTGGGGCCAAAGCAATCGTAATGGGACTTTGCATGCCCTGCACAATGTCCAGCGCACTGTTGCCCTCATAAAGTCTAGCATCTGTTAAGGGCCCCGAGACCCCTGGAGGCAAGGGATTGACAGCCATAGTAGTGATCTTATGCTTAAGGGGAACAAGAGAAAGGGCTTATGGAAATGCCACTGGGTCCTTATATGTCATCGGAGAGGAGGACCCAGAGGAGAGTTAGGCGTACACAATAAAGGACTCTCTGGGAATTGGGGGGAGGCACTGGGGGAAGGGGAGGGGGAGGAGGGGGGAGGGAGGGAACTGGTAAAAAGTTTTAAAATGTATAATTAAATTTTTAATAAAAAAAGTTACATATGAAAAGAAAATAATGGCAAAGTAAAGCAAATCAGACTACATAGTAAATTCAAGTAATTATGTCTGATTAAATAAATCTAAATAAATCATCAAAAAGAGATAAAATTATAATTAGTCAGATCTGAATCTTGAAGTCAAGACTGAATTACTACATTCTGTGAAATAAAAGAAAATTCTTTTAAAGGTTTGAATGTAGCCTAAGGGTAGAATGCTAAGCCTGCAGGCTTAGTCCAAGCACCATTATGTATATCAGATAAAGGAAAGTCCTGGACTGTACGAACATTTTTGCATAAAATCAGAAGCTAAAAAGAACAATTGTAAAATAAAACTTCTTATGCTTCTTTTTATTTATTAAACATTTTGTTCTTAATGCAAAGCCATGAAAACATGAAAGATTTAAAAATAAATGTATATCCTTTAAAGCAGTGGAGTAAACATTTTATACTATTACCTTCGACAAACATAAAAATAGCTCCTGCCTGCCTCATCAGCCAGACCATGATTTCCATTTTACCATCCCCAGGTGAGTCTGCTCGATCCCCCAGGTCGCCCCGTGTCCCAGCTGCAAAAGGCTGCCTCTGGTTTTAGCCTAGGCCATGCCCCGGGCCCCAGCCCCTTTCTCCCTCCCCCATGCCTGTCTGCCCAACTGGACAGGAATTGCTCACATTCCTCCATCCCTGGAGCTTGGGTGGGCCACTAAACCAAGTCCCAGGTCCCAGGTGAAGAATTCTGACATCAACATCAGCCCCTTTGCCTCTCTGGCCCACCAGGGACCCATGCACGAGGTCTAAAGAAGACAAAATGCTACTCAGAATTCAATAGAGTCTAAAGGAAACTCAAGCAAAGTTCTAAGGTGCAAAGGCCATACGTCTGAAAACTTCTACAATCATCCTATCACATGGGAGAGATTCTTCCCATCCAGCCCAAAGATAAGTAAACCTCTTTTTTTTCACCTTACTGTTTCTTTCTAATATTAATCACTGTAGATTAACATTTCCTTTCAGCCACCCTAAAAACAGATACAACTCCAGGGAGTACACCACTCACCCTCACAATCACCAAGGTACTAAATCGTAAAAGTGCACTACCATACTAATATTCACCCCCTGTCTACTTAAACTGACTTAACTGATGCACCAACAGCCTTATAGCCTCAACTAGGAAATAACAATAACAAAAGACAAACATACCCAACTCCAAGGAAAGCACTAGTAATAACTACTGAAGTGTAGTAATACCAACTACATCAGTTCAGTCAAAAACACACAGAAACTGAAAAGCCCTAGAAGACAAAACAATGCCCAAGTAAAAGTCTAGATCCATGAGAAACAAAACCCAGGAAGACCAATCTCCCACCGAAAGAATTAACCCCTTAATGATGGATTCCAACCAGAACAGATTCACAGAAAACAGCCAAGAAAGCCAGACCCAAGACATCCACTTTCAAAGTATGATCATTACCATGATTAATACTATGAAAGAGACAATCCAAGAGGAGTTAAAAACCGCATCAACCACTTTGAACAGGAACACAACAGGCACTTGGAGGAGTTGAGAAAAACACTTCAAGAAACAAAAATAGGCATAGAGCAGTTAAAACAGTCTCAGGCAGAGTTTAAAATTGAACTAAAAGACAAGTTATCTACAACCCAAAGATTAAGGGAGTCTTATCAGCAGAACTAAAGAAGCAGAAAATAGAATTTCAGATCTTGAAGACAAAGTGGGAGAATTAACCAGCTCTTTGGAAGAGATTGTTAAAGCTAAAAAGATAATTGAGAAAAACATTCAAGAGATATGGGACACCCTGAAGAAGCCTAACATGTGCATTCATGGAACACCAGAGCAAGAATACCACACCTGAAGAAATTTTTCAAATGATCATAAATGAAAACTTCCCTCAATTGAAGAATGAGAGGCCCATCCAAATACAAGAGGCATTTCGCACTCCAAACAGATATGACCAAAATAAGAAATTGCCACGGCAAATAAGTCAAAACACTCCAAATTCAAGACAAAGAAAAGGTGCTGAGAGCTTCAAGAGAAAAAAAAGCAAGTCACTTTTAAGATAAACCTATTAAAATAACAAATGAATTCTCAATGGAAACAGTAAAAGCAAGAAGAGCTTGGAGAGACGTACTTCAAGTATTAAATGAGCAAAAATGCCAACCCAGACTGATATACCTGGCAAAACTATCTGTCATGATCTAGGAAGAAAGAAAAATTTTCCAGCACAAAGACAACTTGAAGGGATACATGTCTACCAAACCAGGCCTTCAAAAAATGCTAGAAATGATATGCAAACCTGAAGAAAAAAACAAGCATATCCAGGAGGACAGAAGGGAAGTATAATACCACCAAAACATAAATGTCCAACAATAAGCTTACAAATTTCAATAAACATAAAAATGTCCAGAATTAAAAATAATTTCTCAATTACAACATTAAATGTCAATGGTATTAACTCACCAATTAAGAGAAACAGATTACAAAATTGGATTAAAAACCACAACCCATCAATCTGCTGCCTTCAGGAAACTCATCTCACCAAAAAGATAGGCACATCCTAAGAATGAAAGGCTGGTCCAAAATTCTGCAAGCTAATGGAACCAGGAAATAGGCAGGGGTAGCCATTATGTTTTCGGACAAAGTGGACTTCAAAGCAAAGAAAATCATAAGAGACACAGATGGATACTACATTTTAGTCACAGGTACAATTCACCAGGAAGAATTCACAATAGTGAACATATAGGCACCCAATACAGGCACCTCCACATTCATAAAGAAAATCCTACAGCGTGTAAACCGAGAAACCTCCAAACGATAATTCTTGGGGACTTCAGCACCGCTCTCTCAACATGGGATAGATCAACAGGTCAAAAGCTTAACACAGACAGTTTGGAACTTAATCAAACCCTTAAAGAAATAGACCTTACAGATCACTATGGAACTTTTCATCCATGCACAAAGCATACACATTTTTCTCAGCAGCAAACAGAACTTTCTCCAAAATAGATCATGTATTGGGCCACAAAACGAATCTCCACATATACAGGAAAGTTGAAATTATAGCCTGCACCTTATCAGACCACCACGGCATAAAGCTTGACATCCACAACACAACGAGCAAAAGAAAATATACTAACTCCTGGAAACAACACTGTGATGCTGAATGAGAACTGGATTCAGGAAGAAATTACAAAGGAAATTCAAGATTTCCTGAAAGTGAACAATAATGAAAATACAACATACCAAAATCTCTGGGACACAATGAAAGCTGTCCTAAGAGGTAACTTCATAGCTCTTAATGCCTACATCAAAAAAATGGAAATATCAGAAATAAATAACTTAACAATGCAGCTTAAAGCTTTGCAGAAACTAGAGCAGTCTGATCCCAAATGCAGTAGATGAGAGGAGATTAGCAAAATAAGGGGAGAAATATCTGACATTGAGATTAGGAAAACGATAGAAAAAATCAAGCAGTCAAAAAGCAAACTGCCTTCTCTACCTGATTACCTCTGCTTGCTATGATTGGGGCAGTAAAATACTGATCCTTTTTATACTGGTACCAACCTTGCTTCCCCTTCCCTCTGCAGACTCACAAATTGGACTTCAGTTCCCATCACTTAATTGAAACCAATTATTCCTGAATTGCTGAATTTAAAAAGATGATTTTCATCGTAACTCATTAATAAGTGAATAAAGAATTGAGACTAGACTAACCAGGAAAACTAGCACAGTGATCTGGGTGTTCTGAGATATGTGGAGTGGACCCTAAGGGTAGACCTAGTTATGCTTTCTTAGCTTACAGTCTCTGAGAACCTATTTCTGCTTGGGGATGGCAGACACACTTGGACAGAATCTCTTATAATAAAGTTCTTGCCTGGACGTTTGGAATCTTTCCTTAAAGGCCAATAATAGAGACTTAAACTTTTTGTACTTCCTTCATCACGAAGGAATGATATTTGGTCTCCAAGCCAGATTTAGCAATCTACAACTAATCATCATGTCCTGACTAGTTAAAATTTCACACTCTGGACAATAATGGAAGGGATATTTAAAGCTATTCATTAGGTGTACTGTGGAGTTTTTTTTGGAATTGTTATTCCATCTCTATGTAGTTGATTTCCCTGATGGGCCCTGGTCTAAGCAGAAGCAAAATTCTCCTGATTTTTCTATTCCCTTGGGATCATATCAGAAGCCAAGTAGATTCCTTCTCCATAGGCACTCAGAAAGTTCAAAAAGTTAGTAATTTGTATTGAATTGGAATGAATTCAAAGTGGCTCTAAAGGAAAAAAAATTCTGTATATTTGTATTTCCTAAATCCCATGAGTTTCCATTCCAGTGCATAGACAATTGGCAAAAGGGATTCAGCTGAATTCTCCAGAAAATTACTCTTCTTATTTCAAACTATGTCAAATCTCAATATTTAACCTCCATCGCCCTATCCCATTTTCTCGATGCATACCTTCTTCTGAACAAGTCTCTTATTTTCACATATTTTTGTCTGTGTGACCCATTGTGTTTCATCAGGGTGGCCTGTATTAGCACAGAATATACTGAAGTATGAATGGTATACCAGTGCATGTACCATTAAGGAAATGAGCTTCCCTTCACAATCTGACACTAACCCTCAGTAGTCTCTCAGATATGCATGTTACTATATGAGTTCTTTCTCCTTACAGAATTAAATGTCAATATGGTCAATTCTTAAGTTTGAAGGAAGTAAATACAGTTTCAGTAAGTTCATGAATACAATGGCTTTGTCATGTAAGAAGACGCAATCTGGCAACACCCTTCTTCATATCAGGTTCTGATATTCTTATTACTCCCACTCCCTTGGTGCTCCCTGAATCTTCTGGAGGGATTTGACTGATATGTCCTGTTTAGGGCTCAGCAGTCACTGATTCTCAGAGCGTCAGTGATTTTCTTCACTTTGGCCCATTGCTATTCTCTATATCAAACCCCTTACACTGCCAAATGAAACTTAAGTCAAGGGCTAAGACCTGCCCAATGTGTGGGAATGATGTGTATATATATGATCAATTGATAAAATGTTCTCATGGTTAACTCTTAGTAGACTGTTTCCGTAAAAAGCCTATGAACTAGCCATCCAAAAATTCTTATCATTATTTATATTACAAAACATGTATTTTTCCTATTGAAAATCAGGTTTAACACAACCAGAAAGCAATCGGTTACCCCATAACATTGGTACCACTATTGTACCAATGGACACCCCTTGCCTGGGTGGTTGTTATTACAGCTGAAGCATTCACAGCTAGGTGATACTGTTGATAGCTTTCTCCCAATATCAGCCTAATGAAAATCTTCTGGTACTGTGAAAATATTGCCAGAAAGGAAGAAGATCCCAAACTAGTTTTAATCCCAAACTAGTTATGTAATATATTCAGCATGTAGAGTTTTATTACCAGGTTCTAGAAAACAACCAAGAGCAATGGCAGTAAAACCTATATGGTTACGGGAAAATTTTGTGACCTCTCTGACATTAGGAGGTGCCACATACCCAGTACTGAATATTTTGTTTAATCTCCTATGACTCTGGGGGTGAAGTATTAACTATATCTATATTTTTGATTAATTGATTATATCGGAGTTTTCTATCTATATCATACACCCTTAGGGCTACTTATTTCTCTCTCACCACTTCCTGTGCGCTAATCCCTCGCGTCCCTTTCCTTCTTTTTTTTTTTTAACCTTTTTTATTATTATTTCCGCTCATACAAACTTAGTAAGTACACCAGTTCCCTCTCTCCCTCCTCCTCTCCACGTACCCCCTGCTCCCCGTCCCCTGAACCCTTCCTCCCCATCCCCCAGTGCCTTTCCCCCCCAATTCCCAGAGAATCCTTTAATGTGCATACCAGACTTTCCTGTGGGCCCTCCTCTCCGATGATGTACAAGGACCCAGTGGCATTTCCCTGAACCCTTTCTGTGTTCCCCTTAAGCATAGGAACACTACTGTGGCTGTCAATCCCTTGCCTCCAAGGATCTTGGTGCCTTTAGCAAATGCTAGACTTTGTGGGGTCAATAGTGTGTTGACATTGTGCGGGGCATGCAAAGTCCAATTATGATTGCTTCGGTCCTAACTTGTGTGGAGTATCTTGCATATCATTGCTCCTCCCATCCTTGTGCTCTTACAGTTTTACCGCCTCCTCTTCCCAAATTTCCCTGAGCTTCAGGATGGGGAGAGGTTAGTCTGGCCCAGTTCTAAGTGGTTGATATAGAGTCTCTGAAGTTCTGGATTATGGTTTGTTGATTTTCTTTTGCAGTTTTGCTGCTCCTGTAATGCCCTTCACTCCATCCTGATGGGCATTGTATGTCACCCCCTGGTCAGAGGCAATAAGTTGTTAAACTGCAGTCTTGTTATAAGAGCACATTCAAAGGTAGATGTAAGAAAAGTAGGAAACCACAGTGAGGGAGAGGTCAATCACCCATTTGCAAAATGGTTACTTTTTATCTGCCAGAATATGTGCCCTCCCCTTCTGGTGAGATCATAACCCCTCAGTTGTAAATGATCAGGAACGAAAGTCTGTGAACTTAACCAGGTGTCTCATTACTTACTTTCAGTCATTGATGGCTGTAACATGGTCTCCTCTCTCCTTGTTTCTGGTGTGGCCCTCCTACTCCATCCCTCCTGTTCATAATCTTTGCAATTACTGTAGGTATTGCAGAGATTTATCTTTGAGTGTCTCTAGGTGGGCTGGATGGGTTTGGTACTAGGAGCCATCTATTAGGGAGTACATACAGCGATTAATTTTCTGGATCTGCGATACTTCACTTAGCGTCCCTTTTCTTCTTAAGCCTTCCCCCTTTAATATTTTCCACCTTCTTCCTATCTAAATTATTTCATCTCCACACCTTTAAGATTATGACACCTTCCCCTGCCCAGTGCTTAATAGTCCCTTTCTTGGTTTATGGTTGTCACACGTATTTCTTGTTAAGTGCACAAATCTTAAACTTCAATGGTAGCATCCTTATAGTAAGAGCACATGTAGCATTTGCCTTGCTGTGTCTGGCATACCTTGATGAATACACAATTTTCCATTTCCATTTATTTACCAGCTGTGCCAATGAGCTATACCCCCAGCCCAAACTCTACAAATTGAATCAAAATCTAAGTGGCTCTAGGCCATGTAGAATACAGAGGTGGGAAAGAGGAGGGATAAAGTTTGAGCAAAAAAAAAAAAAAAGGGAGGGAGATGGTTAAAACTGTTGTATTAAAAAAAAGACACAGGTTAAAACCCCACCTGCTTTTGCTTCCCCCTGTTGTGCAGTCCCCACAGCTCAGGCAAGGTTGTCTTTAGCCTACGTGTTCAGAACTCAGGTCCCAAATGCTGCTTACCTTTGTTTTGCCCTGTTGGTATGCCTGCAATCTACTTTTTTCCTCCCTCCACCCGCTAAACACATACACGTATGAAATAACTCCAGGTAGATCTGATATGATGCCAAACCACAATGGTAAAGAGAAAAAAGCTTCTGGTTAACATGACAGCATAATGGTCACTTCAGAAATCTTATTAAGGAAGCATCAACATGCCCCTACAGCCAGAGAAGAGTGGAAATGATACCTTTTGTCCTAAGTGAATGCACAGACACTTTTTTACTTTTATCATTTTTAATTATTATTTTATTTTTCATAAGCACATTGAGTACTTATCTCTACTTCCCTCCATCCCCCTTCCCTCCCATCCAATCCTTCATCAAACCATCACATTCCCTTCCACCTTCCTGCCTGTCTGCTTCTGTGGACCCCAGGGTTTCCTCTGGCTTGTTTTCTCCTGTGGGGTTTCAGGCATCTTTGGCATACCAGGTTGCCTCTCTTTGGGCTACCCCTTTGATAGGGGCATTTCCCTTCACTTATGCAGCTTTAGTCCTGAAGTTTTCCACTGTATGTTCTTTTTTTAATTTCCACTCCTAAAAACTTAACAGGTATACAGGTCACCCTTTCCCTCCAAACCCCCATCCCCCTCTACCCCCCACCCCCTTCCCTTCCCGTCCCCCAGTGCCTCCCCCTCCCATCCCCAGAGAATCCCTTAATGAGCATGCCAAACAATCCTCTGGGTCCTCCTCTCCGATGAGGTGCAACGACCCAGTGGCATTTCCCAGAATCCTTTCCTGTGTTCCCTTTAAGCATAGGAACACTACTGTGGCTGTCAATCCCTTGCCGCAAAGGCTCCTAGTGCCTTTAGCAAACGATAGACTTTCTGGAGTCATTAGTGCATTGGACATTGTGCAGGGCATTCAAAGTCCAATTATGATTGCTTCAGCCCTAACTTGTGTGGAGAATCCATGAGAAACTACCGCATCTACCACTTTGAACAGGAACACAACAGGCACTTGGAGGAGTTGAGAAAAACAGTTCAAGAAACAAAAATAGGCATAGAATAGTTAAAATAATCTCAGGCAGAGTTTAAAATTGAACTTAAAGACAAGTTAGTTTCATTCTAAAACTCAACAGAGAGTCTTATCAGCAGAACTAACGAAGCAGAAAATAGAATTTCAGATCTTGAAGACAAAGTGGGAGAATAAAACAGCACAATGGAAGAGATTGTTAAAGCCAAAAAGATACTTGAGAGGAACATTCAAGAGATATGGGACACCCTGAAGAAGCCTAACATGCACGATAATGGAACATCAGAGCAAGAATAGCAAAATACCACACCTGAGGAAATTTTTCAAATTATCATAAATGAAAACTTCCCTCAACAAAAGAATGAGAGACCCATCAAAATACAGGAGACATTTCACACTCTGATCAGATATGACCTAAATAGGAAATTGGCACAGCAAATAATAGTCAAAACACTCCACATTCAAGACAATGAAAAGGTGTACATGGTGACAAGTGAAGGTCCAGTTTTAATCTTCTGCATGTGGAGTACCTGTTTTGCCAGCACCATTTGTTGAAGATACTGTTCTTTTTCCATTGGATTTTTTGGGCCCCTTTGTCAAAGATCAAATGGCTGTAAATTTGTGGGCTTATATCTGGGTCTTCAACCCTTATCCATTGATCTGTGTGTCTATTTTGGAGCCAGTACCAGACTGTTTTTACAACTATGGATTTGTAGTATAGACTAAGGTTTGGTATGGTGATAGTTCCAGAAGTGTTTTTGTTACTCAGGATTGTCTTTGCTATCCTGGGTCTTTTGTGCCTCCATATGAATTTTGAGATTGCTTGGTCAACTTCTTTGAAGAATTGCTTTGGGATTTTGATTGATATAGCGTTGAATTTGTATATTGCCTTTGGTAGGATGGTCATTTTTACGACGTTGATTCTGCCAATCCAGGAACATGGGAGGTCTTTCCACCTTCTGGTGTCTTCTGCTATTTCTTTCTTTAGGGTTTTAAAGTTTTCATTGTAAAGGTCTTTTACCCCTTGGTTAGGTTTATACCAAGGTATTTCATTTTTTTAGGGAATTGGGATTGTTTAGGTAAATGGGATTGTTTCTTTCAAGGCTTTTTCACTTCTTTCATTCTGGGCATATAGGAAGGCCTCTGATTTTTGCACATTTACTTTGTATCCTGCCACCCTGCTGAACTTCTCAATTAGTTCCAGGAGCTTCCTGGTGGAGTTTTTGGGATCCCTCAGGTATAAGATCATGTCATCTGCAAATAGGGATAGCTTGACTTCTTCCTTGCTGATTTGAATCCCTCTTATGTCCCTTTCTTGTCTTATGGCTTCAGCTAATACTTCAAGTACATTATTGAATAGAAGTGGTGAGAGTGGACAGCCTTGTCTAGTTCCTGATCAAAGTAGGAATGCTTCCAATTGTTCCCCATTGAGCATAATTGTTGCTGTGGGCTTGTTGTATACAGCTTTTATTATATTGATAAAGGTTCCTTCCATTCCTACTGTCTCTAACGTTTTGATCATAAAAGGCTGTTGGATCTTGTCAAAAGCTTTTTCTGCATTTACCAGCTAATTCTATTATTTAATTCTTCTTGATGGCCGAATCATATTGCATTGTGTATATGTTCTATGTTTTCACTCCCATTCCTTCATGGATGGGCTTGTATGATGATTCTCATTTCTTTACTACTGTGAATAGAGCTGCAAAGAACAAGAATGTACAAGTTTCTTTGTAGTAAGATGTAGACTCTTTTGAGAATAATCCCCAAAAATGGTATAGCTGGGTCATATGATAGTTCCATTTTAGCTTTCCAAGGAATCTCTACACTGATTTTCAAAATGGCTGTGCCAGTTGGCACTCTCACCAGCAATGAATAAGGATTCCCTTTTCTGCACCAGCTTTCATTGTTGGTTGTCTTCTTCATCTTAGCCATCCTGACTGGGTAAGATGATATCTCAAAGCAGTTTTAATTTGCATTTCCAAGATGCCGTGAGGATGAGTAAATTTTTTCAAATTTTTTTTCCACATTTTATTTTTTTCCTAATCATACAAGCTTAATAGGGACTTCCATGCTCTTCTTTCCTCCTCCCCTCCCTAGTCATCCTCCATTGCACTTTCCCCTTTCTCCCCTTCTCTCCTTCCTTTAAGCTCCCCTCTCTCCTTTTCCATATCTTGGCACCTCCCCCTTCCTCCCTCCCATCTCCTGGAGAATTCTTTTATGTGAATTCTCTCTCTCAGTTCTCCACCCTAGCAAGGACTCAGGACTCCATGGCATAGTCCAGAGCCTCTTCTTGGGTGTCCCATTAGCATAGAAACATAAATATGACTGTTTATTTTTTATTGTTTATTCAGTTGTGCGTGTGTGTGTGTGTGTGTGTGTGTTGAGTTTTTCCCTTGTAAAGTTTTTGACTTTGCCTTTTGTAGGTATGACCACTGTTTCTTGTAAAATATATACTAATAATTGTCTTTCTCACTTTGTTGTGATGTTTTCTTTCTTATTCACCCCTGGGTTTTTTATTTACTTTTTTGTTTCTTTGTTTGTATGTTTATGTTATTTTCAAACACATGAACATATGGTTAGAGCTGCTGTACGTCCATTTTTTATTTGAGATTATACTGCATGTATCGGGGTCAGAACCACTTTTGGTACTGGTTTCCTTCTTTCGACCATGTGGGCTTCATGGTTTGAAATTAGGTTGCCAGATAGTCATATGTGTTTTCTTACCCATTGAGCCATCCTGCTGGCATTTAAAGATTTCTTTGCTTCATTCAATTTCTCCTAATTATCATCCAATTCAGTGCCATATCATGTGTGCTCAGTGAAGAAACCGAACATGAGCCCTTTATACCCAAAGTTTCTAACAAACTGAATACTCCACAGCTCAGGCATTGTAGCTGTTTATGTTCATCAGGAAACTTGACTCAACACTATGGCCTCATTTGCATATTGTTTTCTACTTACAGGACATTTTGTGACCAAACCCAACTTGATCTTCAAGTTGGAACAGGGATCTGTTCCACATACTACAGCGGAAGAGTCAGTGTGTGCCCTCCCAGGTCAGTGACTGCATTCTGAGCAGTAATGTTCAGCAACAAAAGATCTCAATAGCTTTTGGAGAAAACATGCTGTTTTTAATAGTTTCTGTATAAACCCAGAGTCGATTACACCTTTTCTTATTCTGGAGCTTGGTTTTTGCTGTTTCTGGACAGGCCGATCTACTTAATTGCTTCTCTTTTTTGTTTTCTGTCTGCTAGTGTTGTTGAGGAATATTTTCTTAGACTTCAAACATCCCGTTTAGACCTTGTCAGTCATTTTCTTTTTGGCATTTAAAGCTAGTTATGTATTCAAGGCTGTCCTCAAGATAGTCTTGAAATCCTGATCTTCCTGCTTCTACCTCTAGTTCTCTGATTACATGTATGTGCCACCACACCCAGAGTTTTCTTTACTGATTTACTTAAACTCACAGATATCTATCTACCAAACATTTTTGTCCGTTTTTTATTAGCCCTTGATTGGTATATTCTTCTAATTTTCTCTGTGATAACCATATGGACATTGTGATAGCACTCACACAAGGGGCTCTCCTTTAGAAGGACTTGTTTCCAGTGTCAAAAAAATGATGCAAAGATGTTATGTATCATGATGATTTAAGAACCACAAGGAAGTTTACTGGCTGGATAGGAAAAAATACGTGGGGCTATATTTTAGGCATAAAGTGAACTCACTATGAAGGAATTACTCATTATTGCTTAAGTTTGAGCTGACTCTTTTCCTAATGTGTCATTTAATTAATGGGTAGATGTAAACTGAAAGTTGACAGTGGCTGTGATTATAGTAAATAAGAATTTCAAAATCAGATGCCTGAACACAGTATTTACTGTAGTTATTATGGCATACAATGTGGCATATATGACAAAGTGACAAAAAAGCATCAAGTTTCAAGGTAAAATTTCAGAGCTGATGTTTCTCCTTGTTATGACATGAAGGAGAAGAGGAAGTATAACTAAGAAGAGACTATTTTCAAAGAGAGAGAGAAAAGGTCAATGAGATGGCTCAGCAGGTGAAAGAACTTGTGTGTCAACCTCAATCTTGAGTTCAATCCATGTATCCCACATGGTGAAAGAAGAGAATATTCTTCTGAATGTTGTCTTCTCACCTCAAAGTATCTCTCAGTTGAAGAAAATCTTTTAGGGCTGGAGAGGTGGCTAAAGGGTTAAACACTCTGCCTCAAAAGCAGAAGGATTGAAGTTAGTATTTAGATCCTTTATTAAAATTACAGACAGAAGGAGGGCTGGACAGATGGCTCAGGGGTTAAGACTCTGTCTTACAGGCAGAAGGTCTTCAGTTTTGATCAAAGGTCCCATGTAAAAACACATGTGGAAATGGCAGCGATCTGCACTTCCGGTCCTGATGGGCAGAGCATGGGAGATCCCAGAGCAATGAAAGAAGGAGGTGGAAGTAATTCAGGATGATTCCCAGTCACCCTTGGTCCTCCACAGGGACACATAGTGCTCTCTGTTACACACAGACACAACACACACAAACACAAAATAATTAAATTAAATACTTTTTAAAAAGTCTAAGGATTCTGGAAAATGCCACTGGGTCCTTGTACCTCATTGGAGAGGAGGACTCAAAGGAGACAGTTTGGCATGCACATTAAAAGATGCTCCAGACCTTTCCTTCCTCCCGCCCTCGTCTCTGCCCCACAGTTGCTCACACTCCATCCAAGGTGAGTTTGCCCAGCCCCTCCAGGTGGCCCCCGGTCCCAGTGGCACTCAGGCTGCCTATGGTTTTTGCCTGGGCCACGCCCCGGGCCTCAGCCCCTTTCTTCCTCCCGCTGGCCTGCGCCCAACCAGACAGGACTTGCTCACATTCCTCCATCCCTGCAGCTTTGGTGGGCAACTAAGCCAATCCCAGGTCCCAGGTGAAGAATTCTGCCATCAACATCAGCCCCTCTGCCACTCCAGCCCACTGGGGACCCAAGCAGGTGGTCCATGGAAGACACACTGCTACTCAGAATTCAATAGAGTCCAAAGGAAACTCAAGCAAAACTCTAAGGAACAAAGGCCATACAACTGAAGCCCTCTACAATCATCCAAACACATGGGAGAGATTCTTCACATCCAGCCCAAAAATAAGCAAGCCTTCTTTTTTACACCTTACTGTTCCTTTCTAGTATTAATTGCTGTAGATCAAATTTTCCATACAACCACCCCAAAAACATACAACTCCAGGGAGCACACCACTCACTCTCACATATCACCAAGATACTATATCAAAAAGTGAACTACCATACTACTTTTCACCTCCTGTCTACTTAACCTGACTAAACTGATGTACTAAGAGCCTTATAGCCTCATCTAGGAAATAAAAATAACAAAAGTCAAACACACCAAATCCAAGGAAGAAAAAGCGCTTGACAAGATCCAACAGGGTTTTATGATCAAAACGCTAGAGACATTAGGAATGGAAGGAACCTTTATCAATATAATAAAAGCTGTATAAAACAAGCCCACAACAAGGATTATACTCAATGGGGAAAACCTTGGAGCATTCCCACTCCGAACAGGAACTAGACAAGGGTATCCACTCTCACCACTTCTATTCAATATTGTACTTGAATTCTTAGCTGAAGCCATAAGACAAGAAAGGGACATAAGAGGGATTCAAATCCACAAGAAGGAAGTCAATATATCCCTCTTTGCAGATGACATGATCTTATACCTGAGGGATCCCAAAAACTCCACCAGGAAGCTCCTGGAACTAATTGAGAAGTTCAGCAGGGTAGCAGGATACAAAATAAATGCACAAAAATCAGTGGCCTTCCTATATTTCCAGAATGAAAGAAGTGAAAAAGCCCTGAGAGAAACAGTCCCATTTACTATAGTCCCCCCCAAAATGAAATACCTTGGCATAAACCTAACCAAGGAGGTAAAAAACCCTTACAATGGAAACTTTAAAACCCTAAAGAAAGAAATTGTAGAAGACACCAGAAGGTGGAAAGACCTCCCTTGTTCCTGGATTGGCAGAATCAACATCGTAAAAATGACCATCCTACCAAAGTCAATATACAAATTCAATGCTATTCCAATTAAATCCCAAAGCAATTCTTTAAAGAAGTTGACCAAAAATCTCAAAATTCATATGGAGGCACAAAAGACCCAGGATAGCAAGGACAATCCTGAGTAACAAAAACACGGCTTGAGGTATCACCATACCAAACCTTATTCTATACTACAAATCCATAGTTATAAAAACAGCCTGGTACTGGCTCCAAAATAGACACATAGATCAATAGATAAGGGTTGAATACCCAGATATAAGCCCACAAAATTACAGCCATTTGGTCTTTGACAAAGGGGCCCAAAATATTCAATGGAAAAAGAACAATGTCTTCAACAATTGGTGCTGGCAAAACTGAATCTCCACATGCAGAAGATTAAAACTGGACCCGTACTTGTCACCATATACAAGACTTAATTCAAAATGGATCAAGGACCTTGATATAAGGCTAAAGACTATAAAAACCATAGGTGAAAGGGTCAGGAACTCCCTCCAGTTGATTGGGCTAGGCCAACAACTTTTCCTCAACAGACATCCAATGGCACAGTCACTGCTACCAACTCTCAACAGTTGGGATCTTGTGAAATTAAAGAGCTCCTGTTCATATAAAGATATCGTAACACGAACTCAAAGGCAACCCACAGAATGGGAGAAAATCTTCACTAACCACATATTTGATAGAGCTCTATTATCCAGAGTGCACAAAGAACTTAGAAAACTAAACACCAAGGAAACCAATGGCCCAATTAAAAAATGGGCCCCGGAACTTAAAAGAAACTTTACCAGGGATGAAATTCAAATGTCTAACAAATATCTTACAAAATGTTCCACATCCTTAGCCATCAGGGAAATGCAAATCAAAACTTCCTTGAGATATAATTTCACCCTGGTCAGGATGGCAAAAATCCACAATGCAAAGAACAACAAATGCTGGAGAGGATGTGGAGAGAAGGGAACTCCCCTACATTGCTGGTGGGAATGCAGGCTGTCCTAGTTGGGCACAGGTATCAACTTGACTCCTGAGGGTTTGAGCTCTGGGCACATTTGTAGAAAGTTGATGGTTGAGTTAAGCCCAGAGCAAACCTGAAGAAGATTTTCTGGCTGCTGGGAAGACCCAGCCCATGGTGGGTGGGATTAGGCCCCAGATAAATCACAGAGAGCTTGTTGACAGAGTTGGCATCCTTCTGTATACTTGGCCAGATATGCTGGTCTGGCAAGTAAGGATTGTCCATCTCTCAGCCGTTATGGTGGCTAGTTCCCTCGGCCCTGGCGTTGGTGTGTGCTCTTCTGTCAAGCTGGACTATGAACTGTAACCGGACTGTCGTAAGAAAGTAAACTCCTTGTTCCCTTAAGTTGTGTGATGGTCATTTATCAGCAACCATGTAGGCGACTGCAACAGAATTTGGTACCCAGGAAGTGGGGTGTTGCTGATAAATCTGACTGTGGATTTTATGTCTTTTGAATGGTTTCACTGGACAAAGTTGAAAATGCTTGAGAATTTTCACTTTGTGGATTTACAAACACCGTTCTTCAGAGTTTAGTGGACCAATTGCTGAGAGAGATTGTTCGGGCCCAATTTGTGATGAGGGGAACAAGGACTTTGGTAAAGCTGAATATAAAGACAATGGACTGGTTTGCTTGACAGAGGAGAGCTGTGTTAGAGACCTTAAAGGTTTGGATGTGCGAAGGGCAGGCAGCAGAATATCTGCTGCTGTTGGACAAATGAGTATCAGTGAAAGAAAACCTAGTGACTTGCACTGGGATGGTGGAAGAAGTGAAAACCACTGTATGGCCAGTTCGTAGTTTGAAAACTCAAATTCCTTCAGGGGCCGAAAGCCCAAGGTAAAGCCGTTTCTTGCCCTTTGGAAGTTTAGCTGCCTGGAATAGGCTTTTCCAGCAACAGAGCACAAGATTTGGTGCAGCTGTAGCTCCAGTGGATCAAGCTACGTTTCAACCTTGCTTCGGAACCTGGCAGCGTCCCTCAGTTGATACTGGTTTGGGAGTACTACCAAGGGGTACGTGGAGAGCAGCAAAAGCTTGGCACCAAGTGGCAGGTGTAGAGTTCCTGCAAGAGATGGTGAAGCTTAAAGTTGCAGAGGAGAACCCAGAATGGTGTTTGAGATGCCATAACTGTGGGACTGCTGCTGAGGACGACTTCGAGTGGAGATTCAGCCTAGTTCAGAGGAACTCTGCTTTTACAACTTTAAGCTGCAAACAGGGACTGGGAATGCCTCGAATCTTTGAGCCACCGTGATTACATGATGAGCAACAGAAGATGGACATTGAAGTAAAGGATGTGGTCTTTTTCTGGACTTTGAACTTTTTTTTTTTATTTCAGCTCATACAAACTTACTAGGTACACCAGTTCCCTCCCTCCCTCCTCCTCCCCCCGTACCCCTTGCTCCCCCCCTCCCTATCCCTCAGTGCCTCCCGCCCCAATTCCCAGAGAGTCCTTTCTTGTGCATGTCTGATTTTCCTCTGGGCCCTGCTCTCCGATGACGTACAAGGACCCAGTGGCCTTTCCCTGAACCGTTTCCCGTGTTCCCTTAGGTATAGGAACACTGCTGTGGCTGCCAATCCTTTGCCTCCAAGGATCTTGGTGCGTTTAGCAATGCTAGACTTTGTGAGGTCAATAGTGTGTTGGACAATGCGCAGGGCATGCAAAGTCCAATTATGATTGCTTCAGCCCTAACTAGTATGGAGTATCTTACATATCATTGCTCCTGCCATCCTTTTGCTCTTACACTCTTACTGCCCCCTGTTCCGCAAATTTCCCTGAGCTTCAGGATGGGGAGAGACTAAGCTGGCCTAGTTCTAGGTGGTTGATATAGAGTCTCTGAAGTTCTGGATTGTGGTTTGTTGATTTTCTTTTGCAGTTTTGCTGCTCCTGCAATGCCCTTCACTCCATCCTGGTGGGCATTGTATGTTACCCCCTGGCCAGAGACAAAAAGCTGTTAGAGTCTTGTGATAAAAGCACATTCAAAGGTAGATGTAATAAAAGTGGGAAACCACAGTAAGGGAGGGGTCTATCACCCATTTGCAAAATGGTTACTTTTTATCTGCCAGACTATATGCCCTCCTCTTCTGGTGAGATCACACCCCCTCAGTAGTAAATGATCAGGAACAAAAGTCAGTGAACTTAATCAGATGTCTCATTACTTATTTAGGTCCTTGGTGGAGGCCTATTTTCCCTGCTGTAACATGGTCCCTTCTCTCCTTGTTTCTGGTGTGGTCCTCCAAACCCATCCCTCCTATTCATAATCCTTGGAATTACTGTCTCTAGGTGGGCTGGGTGGGTTTGGTACTAGGAGCCACCTATTAGAGAGTACATACGGCGCTTAATTTTCTGAGTCTGGGATACTTCACTTAATTTAATTGTTTCTAATGGCATCCATTTCCCGGCAAATTCCAGTAATTCATAATTTTTGATGGCTGAGTAGTACTCCATTGTATAGGTGTACCACAGTTTCCTTATCCACTCGTCAACTGTTGAACATTTGGGCTGATTCCATGACTTTGCTATTGTAAACAGTCCTGCTATGAACATGGTCATGCTTGTGCTATCGAGGTGAACCTCTGCTGTATGGGGGGTTATTCCCAAAAGTGGAATAGCAGGGTCATATGGAATTTCAATCTTTAATTTCTTTAAGAATCTCCAGACGGCTCGCCAGAGTGGCTGTATGAGCCTGCACTCCCACCAGCAATGTAGGAGACTTCCCCTCTCTCCACATCCTCACCAACATTTGTTGTTGTTTGTATTGTGGATTTTTGCCATCCTGACCAGGGTGAAATTATATCTCAGGGAAGTTTTGATTTGCATTTCCCTGATGGCTAAGGATGTGAAGCATTTTTTCAGATATTTGTTAGACATTTTAATTTCATCCCTGGTAAAGTTTCTTTTAAGTTCCAGGGCCCATTTTTTAATTGGTCCATTGGTTTCCGTGGTGTTTAGTTTTCTAAGTTCTTTGTGCACTCAGGATAATAGAGCTCTATCAAATATGTGGTTAGTGAAGATTTTCTCCCATTCTGTGGGTTGCCTTTGAGTTCGTGTTACGATCTCTTTATATGAACAGAAGCTCTTTAATTTCACAAGATCCCAACTGTTGAGAGTTGGTAGCAGTGACTGTGCCATTGGATGTCTGTTTAGGAAATGTTGGCCTAGCCCAATCAGTTCGAGGGAGTTCCCTACCCTTTCAACTATGGTTTTTATAGTCTCTGGCCTGATATCAAGGTCCTTGATCCATTTTGAATTAAGTCTTGTACATGGTGACAAGTATGGGTCCAGCTTTAATCTTCTGCATGTGAAGATCGAGTTTTGCCAGCACCATTTGTTGAAGATGCTGTTCTTTTTCCATTGGATTCTTGGGGCCCCTTTGTCAAAGACCAAATGGCTGTATTTTTGTGGGCTTATATCTGGGTCTTCAATCCTTATCCATTGATCTGTGTGTCTATTTTGGAGCCAGTACCAGGCTGTCTTTATAAATATGGATTTGTAGTATAGACTAAGGTTTGGTATGGCAATACCTCCAGCTGTGTTTTTGTTACTCAGGATTGTTTTTGCTATCCTGGGTCTTTTGTGCCTCCATATGAACTTTGAGATTGTTTGGTCAACTTCTTTGAAGAATTGCTTTGGGATTTTGATTGGTATAGCATTGAATCTGTATATTGCCTTTGGTAGGATGGTTATTTTTACGATGTTGATTCTGCCAATCGAGGAACAAGGGAGGTCTTTCCACCTTCTGGTGTCTTCTGCTATTTCTTTCTTTAGGGTTTTAAAGTTTTCATTGTAAAGGTCTTTTACCTCCTTAGTTAGGTTTATACCAAGGTATTTCACTTTTTTAGGGGTTATAGTAAATGGGATTGTTTCTCTCAAGGCTTTTTCACTTCTTTCATTCTGGGCATATAGGAAGGCCTCTGATTTTTGCACATTTATTTTGTATCCATTCCACCCTGCTGAACTTCTCAATTAGTTCCAGGAGCTTCCTGGTGGAGTTTTTGGGATCCCTCAGGTATAAGATCATGTCATCTGCAAATAGGGATAGCTTAACTTCTTCCTTGCAGATTTGAATCCCTCTTATGTCCCTTTCTTGTCTTATGGCTTCATCTAAGACTTCAAGTACAATATTGAATAGAAGTGGTGAGAGTGGACAGCCTTGTCTAGTTCCTGATCGAAGTGGGAATGCTTCCAATTGTTCCCCATTGAGTATAATCCTTGCTGTGGGCTTGTTGTATACAGCTTTTATTATATTGATAAAGGTTCCTTCCATTCCTACTGTCTCTAACGTTTTGATCATAAAAGGCTGTTGGATCTTGTCAAAAGTTTTTTCTGCATCTATTGAGAGTATCATGTGGTCTTGGACTTTGGACTGGTTTACATGATGAATTACATTTATTGATTTGCGTATGTTGAACCAACCTTGTGTGCCAGGGATGAAGACGACTTGGTCCCCATGAATGATCTTTTTAATATGTTTTTGAATCCGATTTGCTAAGACTTTGTTGAGAATCTTTGCGTCTGTGTTCATCAGGGAGATCGGCCTATAGTTTTCTTTTTTAACTGAATCTTTATTAGGTTTTGGGATTAAAACGATATTAGCTTCACAGAAGGAATTTGGTAGTGTTCCTTCCTTTGCTATTTGATGGAACAGTTTAAGGAGTATTGGTGTTATTAACTCCTTAAATGTCTGGTAGAAATCTGTGCTGAATCCATCTGGTCCAGGACATTTTTTGGTGGGAAGATTCGAGATTACTTCCTCAATTTCCTTATATGTTATAGGACTATTTAAATAATTCACACCTTCCTGATTCAATGTAGGTAAGTTGTGTTTACTTAGAAATTCATCCATCTCTTTTGTGTTGTCAAACTTCACAGAGTATAAGTTTTTGAAATATGATGTTATAATTCTCTGGATTTCTTGGGTATCAGTAGTGATAACTCCATGTTCATTTCTAATTTTGTTAATTTGAGTTTTCTCTCTCTTGCTATTGGTTACTTTAGCTAGGGGTGTATCAATCTCATTTATTTTTTCAAAGAACCAGCTTTTTGACTGGTTGATTTTTTTCTATTGTTTTCTTAATCTCGATTTCAGATATTTCTCCCCTTATTTTGCTAATCTCCTCTCTTCTACTGCTTTTGGGAACAGATTGCTCTAGCTTCTCTAAAGCTTTAAGCTGCATTGTTAAGTTGTTTATTTCTGATGTTTCCATTTTTTTGATGTAGGCATTAAGAGCTATGAACTTACCTCTTAGAAGAGCTTTCATTGTGTCCCAGAGATTTTGGTAAGTTGTATTTTCGTTATCATTCACTTTCAGGAAATCTTGAATTTCCTTTTTAATTTCTTCCTGAATCCAGTTCTCATTCAGCATCATAGTGTTACGTTTCCAGGAGTTAGTGTATTTTCTCTTGTTTGATGTGTTGTGGATGTCCAGCTTTAGGCCGTGGAGTCTGATAGGGCACAGGTTAGAATTTCAACTTTCTTGTATATGTGTAGATTCATTTTGTGGCCCAATATGTGATCTATTTTGGAGAAAGTTCTGTGTGCTGCTGAGAAAAATGTGTATTCTTTGGTACGTGGGTGAAAAGTTCGATAGAGATCTGTAAGGTCCATTTCTTTCAGGGTATGATTAAGTTCCAAAGTGTCTCTGTTAAGCTTTTTACCTGTTGATCTATCCCATGTTGAGAGGGCGGTATTGAAGTCCCCAAGAATTATCGTTTGGGAGTTGATTTCTTGCTTTAGACGCTGTAGGGTTTTCTTAATGAATGTGGAGGGGCCCGTATTGGGTGCATATATGTTCAGTATTGTGAAGTCTTCCTGGTGAATTGTACCTATGACTAAAATGTAGTATCCATCCATGTCTCTTATAATTTTCTTTGGTTTGAAATCCACTTTGTCTGATAGCATAATGGCTACCCCTGCCTGTTTTCTGTTTCCATTTGCTTGTAGAATTGTTGACCAGCCTTTTATTTTTACAGCGTGCCTATCTTTTGTGGTGAGATGGGTTTCCTGCAGGCAACAGATTGATGGATTGTGATTTTTAATCCAAGTTTGTCATCTGTGTCTCTTGATCGGTGAATTAATTCCATTAACATTTAGTGTTATAATGGAGAAACTATTCTTAATTCAAGACATTTATTATGTTTAGTAGCTTTTATAAGTATATTGCTTCGCTTTTAATGGTGTTATATTTGCCTTCTGTTCTCCTGGATATGCCTGTTTTTTTCTTCACGCTTGGGTATCATTTCTAGCATTTTTTGAAGGCCTGGTTTGGTGGACATGTATCCCTTAATGTTGTCTTTGTGCTGGAAAATTTTTCTTTCTCCCTCGATCATGACTGATAGTTTTGCAGGGTAAATCAGCCTGGGTTGACATTTTTGCTCATTCAATACTTGAAGTATGTCTCTCCAAGCTCTTCTTGCTTTTACTGTTTCGACTGAGAAGTTATTTGTTATTTTAATAGGTTTACCTTTAAAAGTGACTTGTTTTTTCTCCTTTGAAGCTCTCAGCACCAGTTCTTTATCTTGAATGTGGATTGTTTTAACTATTATTTTCCGTGGCGTGCTTCTATTTTGGTCGTATCTGTTTGGGGTGCGGAATGCCTCTTGTATATGGATGGGCCTCTCTTTTTTTATATGAGGAAAGTTTTCCTTGATGATCGTTTGAAAAATTTCCTCAGGGGTGGTATTTTGAGATTCTTGCTCTGGTATTCCATGAATACGCATGTTAGGCTTCTTCAGGGTGTCCCATATCTCTTGGATATTTCTCTCAAGTATCTTTTTGGCTTTAACAACCTCTTCCATTGAGCTGGTTAGTACTCCCACTTTATCTTCAAGGTCTGAAATTCTGTTTTCTGCTTCGTTAGTTCTGTTGATAAGACTCTCTGTGGCATTCTGGGTTAAAGATAACTTGTCTTTTAGCTCAGTTTTAAACTCTGCTTGAGTTTGTTTTAACTGCTCTATGCCACTTTTTGTTTCTTGCACTGTTTTTCTCAACTCCTCCAGATGTCTGTTGTGTTCCTCTTCAAAGCGATTGATTCGATTATGTAATTCCTCCCGGATTTCCTCTTTCATAGTATTGAACATGGTAATGATCATATTTTGAATGTCTTTATCCTGGGTCAGGCTTTCTTGGCCTTTTTCCGCGGGTTTGTTCTGGTTGGAGTCTAACATTATGGGATTAATTTCTTCAGTGGGAAATTTGTTTACTTGAGTGTTGCTTCTCATAGATTTGCACTTTGACTTTGGCATTGTCATTTTAACTCTTAAGATCCTTCAATTTCACTAAACTGAATTATTTGGCCTGGGGTCCTGGTGGGCGGGTGCGGGCGGAGACTTACTTAGGTCTCGGGGTGAGGCCCGGCTGGACCGCTCTGGAGTCCCGACCCCTGGCGCGGGGTGGGGTGGACTTTGATCTTTTTAATGTTTTCTTATTGTTTTAAGATCCTTCTGTTGTAATTTTTTATCTGTTTTAAAGTATTTAATTTATTCTGATTTAAGAAACTTTGAACTTTTAAAATATTGGACCTGAAGTTTTAATGAGGGAACATTTTAAATTTGTCCATGGAATGTATTTATATTTTAACATCTGTGGGGACAAGGAAAGGATACAGTTTAAAATGTGTATTGTTTTTGTGTCAAGTTGACAAGGGGTGGAGTGTCCTAGTTGGACACAGGTGTCAACTTGACTCTTCAGGGTTTGAGCCCTGGGCACATTTGTAGAGTTGATGGTTGAATTAAGCCCAGAGCAAACCTGAAGGAGATTGTCTGGCTGCTGGGAAAGACCCAGCCCATGGTGGGTGGGATTAGGCCCTGGATAAATCACAGACAGCTTGTTGAGAGAGTTGGCATCCTTCTGTATACTTGGCCAGACATGCTGGTCTGGCAAGTAAGGATTGTCCATCTCTCAGCTGTTATAGTGGTCAGTTCCCTCGGCCCTGGCGTTGGTGTGTGCTCTCCTGTCAAGCTGGACTATGAACTGTAACCAGACTGTCGTAAGAAAGTAAACTCCTTGTTCCCTTAAGTTGTGTGATGGTCATTTAACAGCAACCATGCAGGTGACTGCAACACAGGCTCATACAGCTAATCTTGCCAGCCGTCTGAAGATTCTTAAAGAAATTAAAGATTGAAATGCCATATGATGCTGCGATTCCACTTTTGGGAATAACCCTCCATACAGCAAAAATTCACCTCGATAGCACAAGCATGACCATGTTCATAGCAGCACTGCTTACAATAGCAAAGTCATGGAATCAGCCCAAATGTTCAACAGTTGACAAGTGGATAAGGAATATGTGGTACATCTATACAATGGAGTACTATTCAACCATCAAAAATGATGAATTAATGGAATTTGCCAGAAAATGGATAGGATTAGAAACAATTATATGGAGCGAAGTATCCCAGACACAAAAAATTATGCACTGTATGAACTCCCTAATAGGTGTCTCCTAGTAGAAAACCCACTTAGAGACACTCAAAGACAAATCTCTGTAATAACTACAGTAATTGCTAAGATTATGAACAAGAGGGATGGGGAAGAAGGGCCACACCAGTAACAAGGAGAGAGTATGTGTGGAGTATCTTGCATATCATTGCTCCCCCATCCTTGTGCTCTTACACTCTTACCGCCCCCTCGCCACAAATTTCCCTGAGCCTCAGGAAGGGGAGAGATTAGGCTGGCCTAGTTCTATGTGGTTGATATAGAGTCTCTGAAGTTCTGGATTGTGGTTTGTTGATTTTCTTTTGCAGTTTTGCTGCTCCTGCAATGCCCTTGGCTCCATCCTGATGGATATTGGATGTCACCCCCTGGCCAGAGACAAAAAGTTGTTGAACTGGAGTCCTGTTATAAGAGCACATTCAAAGGTAAATGTAACAAAAGTAGGAAACCACAGTGAGGGAGGGGTCAATCACCCATTTGCAAAATGGTTACTTTTTATCTGCCAGAATATGTGCCCTCCCCTTCTGGTGAGATCATAACCCCTCAGTTGTAAATGATCAGGAAGGAAAGTCTGTGAACTTAACCAGGTGTCTCATTACTTACTTGAAGTCTTTGATGGAGGCCTATTTTCTCTGCTGTAACATGATCCCCTCACTCCTTGTTTCTGGTGTGGCCCTCCTACCCCATCCCTCCTGTTCATAATCCTTGCAATTACTGTAGGTATTACAGAGATTTATCTTTGAGTGTCTCTAGGTGTGCTGGGTAGGTTTGGTACTAGGAGCCACATATTAGGGAGTACAAACGGCTCTTAGTTTTCTTGGTCTGAGATACTTTATTTAATATAACTGTTTCTAATGACATCCATTTCCCAGCAAATTCCAGTTATTCATCATTTTTGATGGCTGAGTAGTACTCCATCGTACCACAATTTCCTTATCCACTCATCAACTGTTGGACATTTGGGTTGATTCCATGACTTTGCTATTATAAACAGTGCTGCTACAAACATGGTCATGCTTCTGCTATCAAGGTGAATTATTGGTGTATATGGGGTTATTCCCAGAAGTGGAATAGCAGGATCATATGGCATTTCAATCTTTAATCTCTTTAAGGATCTCCAGACGGCGAGTGGTTACATGAGCCTGCATTCCCACCAGCAATGTAGGAGACTTCCCCTCTCTCTACATCCTTTCCAGCATTTGGTGTTGTTTGTATTGTGGATTTTTGCCATCCTGACCAGGTGAGATATCATCTTCCCTGAGATATCATCTGACCAAGTCTCTTATTTTCACATCTTTTTGTCTGTGTGGCCCACTGAGTTTCATCAGGGTGGCCTGCATTAGCACAGACTTTACTAAAGTATGAATGGTATACCAGTGTGTGTACCATTAAGGAAATGGGCTTCCCTTCACCATCTGACACTAACCCTCAGTAGTCTCTCAGAGATGCATGTTACTTCATGAGATCTTTCTCCTTCCAGAATTAAATGTCAATATGGCCAAACCTTAAGTTTTAAGGGAGTAAATATAGTTTCAGTAAGTTCATGAATACAATGGCTTTGTGATGAAAGAAGATGCAATCTAGCAACACCCTTCTTCATATCAGGTACTGATATTCTTATTAATCCTGCTCTCTTGGTGTTCCCTGAGTCTTCTGGAGGGATTTGACTAATATGACCTGTTTAGGGCTCAGCAGTCAGTGATTCTCAGAGGGCCAGTGATTCTCTTCACTTTGGCCCATTGTGATTCTCTATATCAAACCCCTTCCATTGCAAAATGAAACTTAAGTCAAGGGCTAAGAGCTGCCCCAATGTGTGGGAATGATATGTATATATATGACCAGTTGATAAAATTTTCTCATGGTTAACTCTTAGTAGACTGTTTCCATAAAAATCCTATGAACTAGCCATCCAAAAATTCTTATCATTGTTTGTATTACAAAACATGTATTTTTCCTATTGAAAATCAGGTTTAACCCAATCCACTATTGTACCAATGGACAATTGCCTGGGGGGTTGTTATTACAGCTGAAGCATTCACAGCTAGGTGATACTGTTGATAGCTTTCTCCCAATATCAGCCTAATGAAAATCATCTGGTACTGTGAAAATCTGGCCAGAAAGGAAGAATATCCCAAACTAGTTCCAGTTTATTTATCTTTCCATAACTTCTGATCATTACATAATATGTTCAGCATACAGAGTTTTACTGCCAGGTTCTAGAGAGCAAACAAGAGCAATGGCAATAAAACCTATATGGTTAGGGGAAAACTTTGTGACCTCTCTGACATTAGGAGGTGCCACATACCTAGTACTGGATATTTTGTTTAATCCCCTATGACTTCTGGGGTGTAGCATTAACTATATCTATATTTTTGGTTAATTGATAATATCAGAGTTTTCTATCTTCTGTCAATACACCCTTCGGGCTACTTATTTCTCTCTCACCGCTTCCTGTGCACTAAACCTTCACGTCCCTTTCCTTCTTAAACCTTCCCCCTTTAATATTTTCCACCTTCTTCCTAAGTAATTTTGCCTCCACACATTTAAGATTCTGACACCGTCCCCTGTCCAGTGCTTAACAGTATTTTTCTTGGGTTATGGTTGTCACAGGTATTCCTAATTAAGTGCACAAATCTGAAAGTTCAATGGTATCATCCACATATTAAGAGAACATGTAGCATTTGCCTTGCCGTGTCTGGGATACCTCAATGAATACACAATTTTCCATTTCCATTTATTTATCAGCTGTGCCAATGAGCTATACCCCCAGCCCAAATGCTACAATTTGAATCAAAATCAAAATGGCTCTAGGCCATGTACAACACACAGGTGGGAAGGAGGAGGGATAAATTTGAGTAAAAAAAAAAAAAAGGGAGGGAGAGGGGTAAACCTGTTGTATTAAAAAAAAAAAAGGCACAGGTTAAAACCCCCTGACTTTGCTTCCCCCTGTTGTGTGGTCCCCACAGCTAAGGTAAGGTTGCCCTTAGCCTACCTGTTCAGAACTGAGGTCCCAAATGCTGCTTACCTTTGCTTTGCCCTGCTGGTATGCCTGAAATCTACTTTTTTCCTCCCTCCACCCACTAATCACATACACATATGAAATAACTCCAGGTAGAAGATCTGATATGACACCAAACCACAACAGTAAAGAACAAAAAGCTTCTGGTTAACATGTTAGCATAATAGTCACTTCAAAAAACCTATTTAGGAAGCATCAACATGCTCCTATAGCTAGAGAACACTGGAATTGATACCTTTTGTCCTAAGGGAATGCACAGACACTTTGTTACTTTTATCATTTTTATTATTATTTTATTTTCTAGTTTCAGAAGCACATTGAGTACTTATCCCTGCTTCCCTCCATCCCCCCTCTCTCCCATCCATCCCTTCATCAATCCATCACATTCCCTTCTACCTTCCTGCTTGTCTGCTACTATGGACCCCAAGGCTTGTTTTCTCTTGTGGGGTTTCAGGCCTCTTTGGCATACCAAGTTGCCTCTCTTTGGGCTACCCTACTGATAGGGGCATTTCCCTTCACTTATGCAGCTTTAGTCCTGAAGATTTCCACTGTATGTTCTTTTTTTTAAATTTTTTTTATTATTATTATTTATTCAACTGTGTGCATGTGCGTGTGTATGTGGCCCATGCGTGTGTGTGTGTGTGTGTCTGTGTAGAACCACGGACGATTCGTGAACCACCATGGACGCCTCCACCTCCTTCTGCCCCGGGATTCACAGGCTCTGCCCTACCAGGGTCAGAAGCGCAGGCCGCCCCCGCTTCCGCCTAGCGTCTATACGTGGGATCTGGAATCCGAACTCAGGACCTTCCGCCTACAAGGCGGAGGCTTAACCCCTGAGCCACCTCTCCAGCCCCCACTGTATGTTCTTATCTCACTTCAGTTCCTTGAGTGTGGGGGGGCATGATAGTATGTCAGTCATTATGCAGGTATGTCTGGAAAGGATATGTCTCACTGTAGTGAGTTTGTAGATAGGGTAGTCCTTCCCTGAATGGATTGTCTTGTCCAACGGTGAACCCTCAACACCCTGACAGGATGCAGCCTAAAAAAGTAGAAAAGCAATGAAGTGACAAGCCAGAATGCAGAGTACAACGATTCAGCAAGGCTCACCCAGAATCAGGTCAACCTAATAGCTCCCATCCTAAGGCTTTGAGAACCTCACAGAAGTGGGAGGCAGTGAGATTACAAAAACGTAAAGATGCACAAACATTTGATCAGTAACACAAAGCAAAACAGACACTACAAACATTAGCTACTTGCTGTAAAACAGCATCCCAGATGGAAGACAACCATTCCATCGAAGAATCCAGTAACTTCAGAGAGAACTTCAGTCAATATCTACCCCTTCTAAAAGCAGTATACACAAATAGAAATCCTAACTCAAGCAGTAGACGCAAGCAAAGTAGCCCTATCAATCAAAGAAAATTAGTAACCACCTAATTACAGATGCATGCTGCAAAAACAGGGGGAAAAAACAAACCCAAGAATCCAAGAAAACATGTCTCCTCCCAAGATTACCAGTCCCAAAGTCTCAGCTCTCACAGAGTATAGTTCGTTGGAAGATATCCAAGAGAGCAATAATCAGGACAATAAATTCTACAGATCAATTATAAACATGTTCAAACAGCTCTAAGAGAACATACATAAAGGCCTAAACAAATTTGAAAAAAAAAACACAACAGACTCAGGAAAGAAAACACAAATAAACCAAGATGCAATAAGAATGAAAGTAGAGAACCTAAAAACAAATCTAGAAACACTGAAGAAAACCCAAAGTGATCTGAAAACAAACATGGAAGTACTAAAAAAAAAAAAAAAAAAAAAAAAAAAAAAAAAAAAAAAAAAGCCCAGGTTGAAATAACACTTAAACTAAAATTCAAACAATGCAATAAGAAATTCAGCAGAGAATCTCGAAAATAAGACTGATCACGCAGAAGACAGATTTGGACTGGAATACAAAATAGAAAAGGTTGATAAGTCAATCAGCGCAACTGACAAATTGGAAAACACACATGAACAGAACATGCAGGAACTTTGGGACACCGTCAAAAGGCCCAATATATAGAGCATGGGTATCCCAGAAATAGACAGAGAAGAGGAAGATTCATTAAAAATATTTAAGGAGATAATAGAGGAAAATTTCCCTGTCCTAAGAAAAGAGATACTCATCCTGATTAAAGAGGCACACAGAACACCAAATACCCAGGACAGAAGAAGAAATATCCCACAGCATATGATAGGCCACACACCATATATGCACATTAAAAACAAGATCTTAAGAACTGCAAGGCAAAAGGAACAAGTCACATACAGAGACAAACCTTCAAAATAACAACTGACCTTTCAATACATATTGTAAAAGCCAGAAGGGCTTAGAGAGACATAATACAAGTTATGAATGAATAGAAATGACAACTCAGATTATTATATTCACCAAAATTTTTGGTCCTAATAGAAGGTGAAGGAAAAATATTCCATGATAAAAACAGGATGAAAAATTATATGACCACTAAGCCAGGGTTACAGAGAATATTGCAAAGGAATGCACAAAATGGAAGAAAAAGATAACTGCCTCAAAAAGCTAAAGGGAATGAAATAATATCAGCATGAGAGCTGAGAGAATATCCCATAAGGAGGATCCTCCAATCCTAAACATAAATGCACCAAACACAGGAGCACCAAAATTCATCAAATACTACAAGAGACAAATCAACTAATCAACCCAATCACAGTGATAGTAAAAGACTTTAATACCTCACTCACACTATTCACAGATCAATGGATCAAAAAAAGTAGAGACACATTGGAGTTAAATGAAACCATAAATCAAAGAACCTTACAGATATCTAAAGACCATTTCACTCCAACACTAAATGATACATATTATTCTCAGCAGCCCATGGAATTCTCAAAAATAGACCATATGCTAGGACACAAATCAAGCCTCCATAAAAAGAGAAAAATTGAAATCTTTTCCTGTATACTATTTGACCCTTATGGAATAAAGGTAGACATCAAGAACAAAGTAAACAACAGAAACCACACAAATTCATGGAAGCTAAGTAACACATTTTTCAATGAAGAATGGATCAAAGAAGAAATGAAATGAAAATTTAGAAAATTCTTGAGGCCAACACAAATGAAGATACAACCTACAAAAACCTATGGGACATATTGAAAGCAGTCCTAAATGTAAAGTTTACAGCATTAAATGCCTACGTAGTAAAAAGGAATGATCCAGAATAGATTAAATGAAAGGGGGGAAATCACAACAAATACCAGAGAATCATAAGGACATACTTAAAAATTTATATTCCTTTATATTAGATAATCTAAAGTAAAAGTATACATTCCTAAACACATATAACTTAACAATTTGACTCAACTTGAAATAGATACTTTAAAGCAATAACAAGTGATAAAATTAAACAGTGATTACAAATCTTCCAACTAAAAAAAGATCAGGACCAGATGGATTCAGTGCCTACTTCTACCAGACTTTCACAGAAGAACTAACACTACTGTTTCTCAAACTATTTCATAAAATAGAGAAAGAAGGACTACTCCCAAACTCTTTCTACAAAGCAGTGAGGATGCCAGTTGCCAAACTCTGCCATGTTACATCCATCTGTGCCCATACAACAAGGGAGGGAGGTTCTGGAACAATCACATCATCCATTGGACCCTAAATAAACACCCCCCTCCAGTGTCTCATGGAGTATTTTATTGAGGATTGTTGAATGTTTGTTAATTAATGAGATTAGCCTATTATTCCTTTTCTTTGATGCGTATTTGTTTGATTTTGGAATCAGAGTAATAATGCAGCTGCTCTACCCAATGGACCATCTCACCAACCCTTAGGAGAGTATTAAAATTAAGTCTTAAAGGGCAAGAAAACCTATGAGGTCATTATTCAAGGGAAGTCCATTCCAAGTAGTGGGAATAGCCAATGCAAAGTGCCAGAGAAGGGCTGGTGAGATCATGCACTGGATAGGACATCTGCTTACAAACCTAGAGACCTAAGTTACATCCCTACAAGCCCACACGGTGGAAGGAGAGACCTGATTTTTTAATTTTAGCAACTAATCTCCACACTTGTGGGACCGTAGTAGTGGAGGTTCAAGGAGGAGGGGGTTCTGGGAGTGGAAATAGCAAGAGGTCAGCAGCACAGGTGGGATGAGTTCAAAAGAGCCAAAGTCCGAGCCTCTACCCCAAATTCAATGGAAGCTACTGGAAGATTTCAGCAAAAGAAGCTAATCTGCTTAGTTTGTAAATTACCACTCTGAAGTCCTGCCTTCTGGTCTCCAGGGACCAGTACCACAGGCATCTCACAGCGGCCTTTGGGCTGCCATGGCTTACCCCATTAGAGTTTCAATTCTTTTATGTGACCCTTTCTGGTCTCCCCCATCAAATTGTGAGATGTGTGGGCGTCTGCTTTGCGCAACACTGAATCCCTGAGGTCTACCATACTGTACACCACGGGAGGTAAAATAACAGTCTCTTTTGGAGAGTGCTGAGACTGGACCCCGGAAAGCCACATATACCAACATGCACTGTCACTAAGCTACATTCTCATTCCCAGTAATTGCCAGTCTAACAGATAAGCAAGCTAAACCCTCATCAGAGACATCCCCTACACAAAGACCCCTAGCTGGATACAGACACCTCCAGTTTCCCCTGGATCAGAGGAATGGATGGGGGCCTGTGGAGCATTCTCAGGGAGAGGATATGAAGGTTGATAAGAAATTAAAATATGTCACTGGTCTTTGATAAGGTTAAGTATTGGGTGATTCTTTTGAACATTTGAAATTGATCACACAAGAAAAACTCACGTCTTGGAATGCGTGGGACGTGAAAGACAGGAAAGCAATGTCAGGAATAAAGAGAACCAGCCAGTTAGGAGTAGGAGAGAAATAGGAGGGGAATACTTGAGAACAAATACATTGATACGTATCTGAAAGCCCATTATTTTATTTGTTCAATATTTAATAAAATAGTACAGTTCTGTTCCTATTTTGTATGTAGTGGACAGTCCTGTCTTAGGAAATAGTTCCCCATTGTAAAACTCAGATTGACTCCTCAAAAGGGCAGACCTAAAAGATTCACAGAGTTGTAGAAGTCGTTTCATTATTTACGTTTTTACGTAAGATATACTTATCTCTTACTCACTAGCTGTTCCGTAGGGGATGGATTTTCCTAGGAGTCCTACTTTGACTGTGGGCAAGAATCAAGAATTGGCGATTCCTTGTCCCAGTCACTCACAGGTTGCTGTCACCTCCTGTCATTCCTTGCCTGAGAGACACGAAGCGCTGTCCAATCGGAAGGGCTTTGGTTGAGGCATGTCCAATGAAAAACACAGACAGAGAGGAGGGGGCGGGCTTCCAGCGTCTCTCTGACCACCATCATTGAACCTCTGCGGCAGGTTCTCAGTGCAGAGCTGCGGGTCGTCAGGCTTGGCGGCCCGCGGCCACGCTGCTGCGGGAGAACCGCGGGGAGGCGCGGGCTGCCCACGCTGTCGGGAGCAGTGAGCCCGGCGGGTTAGAGCGCACGGGGCGGGTCGCCGTGTATCTCGCGGCGCCCCGGGTTCCACGTGGGGTGCAAGGCGCGGGCTGGACCGGCTGCGGACCTGGGAGTCCTGGCCTGGCCACGCGCGGGGGGGGGGGGGGGGGGGCCGCGGAGCCATGATCCCCTCTGAGCGCAGCCGGGAAGCTGCTGTGTGGGGAGCGGTGGGGAGGGGGCGGGGGGGCTGCGCTGGGCTCCGGCTGGTGGCGGAGTCCTGGACTGGGGATCCAGGGGCCCTGGGGTCTTCGGGATGGGGATGGGCCCCAGCGCGGTGCGGCTTGGGCAGGTGAATGTGTCAGGGAGTCCCGCTGCTGGCCAGGCGCCTGGGGTTTGGGAGCAGCCAAGAGGGGGGCACGTCCATTCAGTGCCTTGGGCGCCCTCGCGTCCTGGATCAGCGTGGCCCTGTGCCAGGTGGACAGAGCGGGGCTCACAGCCTCCTGGCGCCTCCTGAGCTCTGACAACTCTTGGGTTTGTCACTGTCCTTCCCAGTGTCTGTTCTCTCTGCATTTCTAAGTCTCCATGACTGTCAGTCTCTCTTACTCTTACTATGTGTGTGAACAGCATCTTTACATGGTATTTCTTGGTGGCCTTTGGTCACTAGGACATAGGATTGGGGTAACACACTTCACAGTGCATGCCTGTTTTACGTGTGTGTGTGCGCATGTGTTTTACAGGGAATAGCATCCAGAGACCCTTGCATGCTAGTTCAACTCTCTTGCCATGGCATGACGCACATTTGCAGGATTTTCTTTTTTTTTTTTTTTGAGACATTTTCTTTTTATAACCTGAGCTAAGATGTTATTAAGGCAATCCTCCTGCCTCAGTTTCCCAAGTGCTTGGAGTCATAGGCATGTGCAACTGCTCTCTACTAGTCTCTTTTTCTCCTCATCTCTGCTCATGAGTCCTCATTGACATCACCCTGTGTTGCAGTTAGCCTGCATGTTTGCTGATAAAAAATCACCAATAAGAGGTTTAAGAGAACAAGGGGTTTATTATTCTCTTATGATCGTTCAGTTATAATACTAAGTCCAGCTTGACAAGAGAGCATGCACCAACAACAGGGCTGAGGGAACTGGCCACACCATCTCTGAATAACGGCTGAGAGAAGGATGATCCTTACTTACCAGATCAGCATCTCTGGCCAAGTGTACACAAGGATGCCAACTTTCTCAACCAGTTCTCTGGATTTTATTCCAGGGCCTACCTAGTCCCAGCCACTGTGAGCCGGGCCTTCCCCATAAGCTAGACAATGTCCTGCACGTTTGCTCTGGGCTTCTCTCAATCTTTAATGCTCTACAAATGTGCCCAGAGCTCAAACCCTCAACTGTCACGCCAATGCCTGTGCCTAACTGTGACTTCCTGAAATCATAAATCTAGTTGTGGAGATGCCTACCATGGGAAAGTTCTTTTCCTGGTACCTTCACAGACGAAGGTAGTGAATGGACTTCTAGAAGCAATCACATGCAGATGCCTCATTCCACCTTTTCTATTTGTGTCTCTTTATAAATCTCCTTCATTGCCTTGTTAAACAGGGGGATGGGTTCTAGACCTGGGTTCAAATCCTTCCTGCCAAGTCAGACAAGATAGTCCAGGATAGGAATTCCAGCAATTCAGAAAAGCAGGACAAGAGGAGGTATGGGTTGTTGCATGAGTTCAGCATTAATGTGGGCAAATTAGAAAACTACTGTCAAGTAAAAAAGAATTCATGTTCATTATTATTTTTTGAGAGAAAATCTGGCACCCTTGACCATATGTGACCTGCTGGAAGTCAGAATCAGAAGTCAGTTTTCTTTTCTTTCCTTTTAGGAATTGAACTTCCATCAGCAGACTTGAAATCACCTTACCCACTGAGTCTTTTCACCATCAGCCAGCAAACAGCTTAATGGTATAATCTAGTGGGTGTAGGGCCCTGAGTTCTATTCCAAATCCACATTCTTCCTTTCGAACTGCAGAGAGGAAAATCAAATTCTGTGACACAATTTATTTTCTGAGGAATAGGCAGCATCGCCTCTGCTGGCCAGCAAGGTGGGACCACAGCAAGACAAGAGTAAGGATTTGCTTATGTGGCCCCTTTAAACTCCCCCATTCCTCCTTGTTGAGACCCTGAAAACATTCAGGAGATGGGTATGGTGTGGAGCATGGATCACTGTACAGAAAGGGATGTATAGGC